>CM026262.1:10466400-10751679 GCA_014851425.1 Senna tora
TAAGTTATAAGAAAAGGAATTAACGTAACAGTCAAATGAGAAGAAAGTCAAGAGTCTGGCAAAGGGGCCTTTGCTTTTGCCTTCTCGGACAATCCAACCAAACACTAGCAATAACAACCAATGCCACCTGTCACAAATGGCCAGCACCAAATACTTTAGGACTTAGGAGTATGGATGATCGTGGGTAGGGTTTGGGTAGGGTATTATAATCTTTAAATTCGGGTTCGGATTTGAGCGGGTATCAAAATCAATCCCCATCTCCGAACCCTATGGATAGTTAAATCCCCATATCCGGACTCAGACCCATAAAAATTTGAAATAAAGTATTATTTTATTAATATAAAATTTATTTTTATCAATTTTTTATCTATAATCACAAAAAATAAAAAAATTATATCACAAATATAAATGTAGAATTAAATTACTTTAATATCTAAAAGATACTTAACATTTTTTTTAGAATTACATATTTTCTCAACACAAAAAAGTTTAAAAATAATATTTTATATATACAAAAAAATAAATAATTACTATTGCGTATAGGGTATGGGTAGGATACCTCCTTACCCGGACCTAGACTCATACCCAGACCTACAAGATAAATTTTTAAGGTACCCATTAAGTATGGGTATTTTGATCATCCCTACTTAAGAGGGAATCATTTTTTATTGGAAGAGTGGTCACTAATAATAATAAGTAAACTATTAAAATGGGTAAGCCAACAAAATGTTGATCGATTTTTTGGAATAAATTATTTATTTTTAATGTTAATTTATAAAATAAACTGCATAAAGTAACTTTTTTATTACTATTCTAAGCCAATTTATGATAATTATTTTTAATATGTTTATATTTGATAAAATAAAATATAATTTTATTAAAAAAATTAAATTAGAAATTAAAAAAGGTTAAAAGCTCACGCAACTATCCCAACATTTTAGAACATTTCTTTTCAAGTGTCACATAATTTCTAACTATTATTTATTTGAATGATATTAATAAAAAAAATATAATTATTCAAAAAATAAAAATTTAAAAACACGAGAATATATTTAATCAAATATTCAAAATGGCTATTTAATATTTATGTCAATTAATATTAATATTTCTACCCCATAGAGTGAGTAGTGAAACTGAAGCAGAGGAGTAGGCCCCAGGTGAGCAACATCCAAATTTATGATGGCATGGGGGTGTTTTGCGTCATTTCCTCTGCCTCCCCTGTTTATATATATACGCCTCCTCCTCTTCCCGATCTCTCATCTCGTACTCTTCTTCCTCACCACAAAACCCCAAATCACAAATCTAGGTAATTAATTTGTGCAAAACCAAATCGCAGCCACAACTATGAAGAAAACAATCAATACTGACCCTTCCACCAAAGTGGATCGCAAAACCATAGAGAGAAACCGCAGAATTCACATGAAAGCCCTCTGTTTCAAGCTCGCTTCCCTTATTCCCCCCCACTACTTAAAGCACACCAAGGTCTCCTTCTCCTTCTCTCTCTCTCTAGGTCTAGAATGAAATTAATTAATTAATATTAGTCAAGTACTGAATGATTATTAAAATTTACAGGAGATGATATCGCAGCAAGACCAGCTGGATATGGCGGCGAGCTATATAAGGAATCTGAGGGACAAATTGGAGAAGCTGAAGGGGAAGAAGGAGGAAGCCATGAGATGGAAGGAAACAAAGAGTAATAATGGCCATAATGAGATGCTGCGGGCGGATCAGAACGTGCTGGTCGGATCCAACCTTCCATTGCTGGAGCTCCGAGACTTGGGATCCAGCATCGAGGTCATGCTCATAAGCGGCCTCAACAAGACCTTCATGCTCTACGAACTCATCACCGTCGTCGAGGAAGAAGGAGCCGAAGTCGTTAGCGCCAGTTTCTCCACCGTCGGGGATAAGATCTTCCACACCATCCATGCCCAGGTAATCTCAAGTCCATGGGCTTAGGCCCGGCCCACAAATAAATCTACCACGCTTGAAAATACTAACTGAATACTGAATAATGTGACTCTTCAGGTTAAAATATCAAGAGTGGGAGTGGAGACTTCAAGGGTGTACCAGAGGCTGTACGACTTAATCACGCCATTTCAAAGCTTGGAGTATTTCTAAGAATCCACCACAATATCATCCCGAACACATCTACATTCTCAAGATTCGAATTCGTGACCTTTAAGCTAAACTGGAACAATGCGTCACCTCTAGGAATTAATGTATGTATATGTATATGTGTTATGGAAAATAGCTCCAAAGAAAAGAATGCGAGTGTCCATGTCAAATAGGATAGCTATATGTTGTTTGTGTGTTTGTGTTAACTCTCGCTGTAGTGAACAGATAATAATAATAATAATAATAATAATATCTTTAATTTTTTTAATTGTGATTTTTCGTGGATGATATATAAAGTCTCCCAGACTCCGGAAAACATATGTATATGTTTAATTAATAGTTATGAGGTTGAGCGGATAAGAAAATTGTGAATGTAGTTAGTTTAAAGCATGGAAACCAAGACGTACTGAATACTGATCATGAGGTGGTTATTAAGAGAAGAAGTCCTGGTTTTGCTTTCAACCAAACCTGGCCTTCATTTATTACTTTAGTTTAGTTCTAGTTAATAAATTAAAGCCAAACAAATTATGAGAAAACTAGTTTAGCTCCAAACATCGTGAATTATCTGGTGGTCCAAATTAATCGATTCGAATTTTAAAAATATAGTTGTGTTAAAATTTTATTGTGAGAAGTGAAAACTTTGTCCATTGTTCAATAAATGAGATTACTCATGGTTCTAACAAGCTCTTTCCTTCTCTCTTTGTGTGTATATTTATAAAATTTGACAATAATTACATGCTTTGCATCAATAGTGTTCTTATTCATACAAAACTTGAAATCTTTTTTTAATAATTACACACATAAGATTAAACTAAAAGATAAATACAACTTGTACAGTTGTAAAAATAATTATATTGGGACTAAAATGAAAGATAAATATTATTTCTAATGCATAAATACAATTTTCTCTCGTGTTTCATATTGAACAAAAATAGGCCTAAAAAAGAAAGAGGAAAAAGGTTGAACGTAACTAAAAAAAGGAACAATAATATACATACAAGCTAAGTTAAAGGAATAGTTTTATATATGTTGGGATTAATATTGCATGCCCTTGAGGTCCTGATCTCCTAGAAGCTTCTTTGTAACAACTATGAAGCAACCTTCTATACGGTACAATTTAATTAAGTGGACCCCCCATCAATATATTGCTCATAAGTCGTGATCAAAGTATCAAAACTCTCCAAATTCAAAGTATATAACTGCTTTTATCTTCAAAATCTAATTATTGAAATTATGACTTTGCTTTCAAAATTATATATAAAAATATATTTATATAGAAAAAAAAAATTTAGGTCATATTCTTTGTATTTTTTGTCATAAGATTCTTTTAATTATAAGCTTCATTTACATTATCTCTTCTATGATTGGCCATGTAAAAAGTGATCTTTTATATTTTCTCTCAATCGCAATTAATTAATCATAAAAATATTTTTTGACACGTATCTTATTTATATTGGAGAACTTTATAATTTTTTTTGGTCTGATTGGAGAACTTTATAATAAAGACATAAGAAACCTTATGTATGGCCTTAGAGTACTTTTGGACTCTATCTAGGACCTAATTTTATGATTAAAACAATTTATGTTAAATTTCTTATATTCTTGTCATCAAGTTTCACCAATCATATATTGTAGTTTTGTAATCAAAACACATTTACTTTATTTTTCTAATTTACTTTGTATATGATTAATTACTTAAATATTTATTTATTTCTCTTTTTTGTGGATACTTAAATATTTCTTTTGTATACTAGTATTGAATTCCCTCGCAGTTTAAGGAGTCATATTAATCTAAAAAATATATAAGTATTAGTATGACTGTTACTTTATAAGAAAGTTTAATTTTTACCAAGTGAGAAAAAGGAAAGTTATAGCTCAATTGGAAGAAGAAATTAAAGGCACAAAAAAGGCAAAACAAAAACTATATGCTAACATCAGGCCAAAAAAAAAAACTATATGCTAAAAAATTAAGTGCATGTAAAATATAGTAGCTAGGGCTCCGGTTTGGTCAATTTGATTTGTTTCAAAATTGAATTTACACAATTGATTATTATTATTATTATTATTATTATTATTATTATTATTTTATAAAAAGCATGAAATCTCCATTATATCGTAAAAAAATTAAACGGCACTTATGATAATTTAGAAAACTCCAATATAATAATATTGAAGAATAAAACCTAACAATTGTTGAACTAAGTAAACAAATTGTAAACTCAGCTGATCCTATTTCTTCAGGATGAAAAATCTCACCATCCTTGGTGTTGCCAACAGAGTTATTATTCTTATATCTCTTACACATTAGATCTGAAGTAATCTTCAAAATTGAAATTGTCGTAAGCTATTTCAATAACATGATGAACGAGTGAAAATTTTTAACATAAATGATTCGTAGATTTTAAATATGATTATAACAAACCTTGAATCCATAATCACTTGATTGTCAAAAAAATTCACAAAAGAAAACAAATACACAAAAAAATAAAATAAAACAAGCTCCACTTATTAGATCTAAATCGATCTAACAATGGGAGAGGGAGGACTACAAAATTCAGAAGTAAATCTAAAAGAAAATTACCACCAAAATTAAGAGATCGAATATCTACCTTATTTATGAAACGTATAACGACGATAACAAAAGAAGAAGAAAAATAGGGAAAGGTTGCAAACTTTTTGGTAACCCATTCGGTTAGATCTGCAGAAAGAAGCTGTTGAGCGCCCACAATTGATTATTAAAGTGAGTAAATTTTGTTGGTTTGGTTTTAGTTAATTTGATTTTCAGTTTCTCTGAGATTTCTTCTAAAGTTTGTTTTATTTTCAAATTAAATTAAGTTTAAAAAAATGTTGTGAAACAATCAATAAAAAATTTAATTAAGATTCCAACAACATTAACATGTAATAAAAAAGTTTATAAATAAATAATTATATTATTTAATCAAATCATATCAAATATTTTTTCCATCAAACTATTATTAAAATATCCCCCCAAAAAAATCTCCATAGTTACTCGAAAAAAAAAAATATAATTACATAATATACTTATAATATATGATATAACTTTTACTTTTAAAGAGCAAAAATATTTTTTAAAAAAAATTTGTAAACAAATTATTTGATTAAAATTGACCGAAAAATTCCTAAATCCATAACTCAACCCAAATCATTTGGTTTAGAAATGTTAAAAATCGATCTAATTTTTTTTTTTTGGGGGTTGTACAAATCTATTAGAAACATGATGCACAGAATTTTTGAATTTTAAGATAAGAGCACGTAATGCTCTTAAGTTTTTAAACTTTATATTCAATTCTTCTAATCTTTCAATTTTGTGCACTCGCCCCTTCACGTCAAGTTTTTGTCTATTTTTTTAATATTTTTATTTAAATTAGTGAATGACATTTTGATAATTTTCCTTAAAACCCTAAATAAAAACATTTAGGTGACTAAAAAGTGTTGAGAAATTACCAAAACACCATTCACTAATCTGAATAAACATGGTAACGTATTTAAAAAGTGTTAAAAAATAGACGAAAACCTGATAGAACAAGTTTTGTTGTTGTTGTCCGTTTGGTCTTCAAAGCACTTTCTCGACTAATCCGAACTCAAGCCGTATCGTGCACCTGGTTATGGTAAGACAGTCTCTTTACAAGGATAGTTGCATTCATAATGTCTCAAACTGGAGATCTTAATTACTTAAGCGATACCAAGCCGCTTACTATTTTGACCAACCGGTTGACAGAAGAAGATGGAGTGTCTAAAATTGAAAGATCAAAAAGAGGGTGAGTGAAATTTCAAAACTCAAAAGTATTATATGTGGCTGATCTAAAACTAAAAATAAGCTGTATATTTTGGCCTAAATAAACTATTAATTAATACAGAAATTAGTCTCTCTCACTACATGCATGTACGTTGGATCTTCACAACTCAAGAATTTATTGTTAATAGTCAACACGGCAATCCCAGGAACGTTTGGTCACACACTTATGAATGCAAATATGTAATGTGTGCTGAGTCGTCACATTTTTTTTTTAAAAATCAAATTATAGTTATGTCAATTTTTTAAAAATCAATTTTAAAATTTTTTTGTAAAATATCTAGTCTCCATGATATAGACGGTCTATTATCTACATATGAAGAATTTGACAAGTTGTCATTATTGTTTCAGTAATTGGTTAAGACAAATGTTATCTTAAAAATGTAATTTTTTTCTTTTGTACCATTGTAATTATAAACGCCTCAAGTTCTAAGACCTCGTTTGATAGCGAAAATGAGATGAGAATGAGAATAGAAAAAGAATAAAAGTAAATAAAAATGATTATTTTATTTTTATATTAAAACGTTATTAAAATAAAATAAAAAGCAAGGGCAAAATAGTAATGACCAATCATTCCCATAAACATTCTTCATACCAAACAATACCATACACCATTCTCACACACATACCTTCCTTATTTCTCCCTAACAAATATGACCTAAGGGATGATCTTGGATTCGTTTTGGAAGAGAGAGATATAGAATGAAGAAAAATAAGGGACCCGATATAGATACCCACTTAAATTTTTTTTAAAAAAAACGTATCTCATCAAATTATAGAATAGTCTAACAACATTTAAAATAGATCAGACAACGACATTCTAATAAATGCTGAAGAGTGAAAAGTAAATCATAAACAACACTGTTGAACTAGAAAAGAAAAATAAAAGTCCAAATGATCCTATTTGTAATATAAATTTGGAATGATAAACTTCACCATTCTTTGTGCAGCCAACAAAGTTACTACTTTTATATTTGACATATTAGCTTTGAAGTAATCTTCACAGTTGTAAGGGCCATAGTTTAGAGTTTAGGGTTTCTTTTAACAATTCATGAAAAAAGGCCATATTAACTCTAGATGTCAAGAAAATTTCACCAATAAAAGAAACACACAAACACAATAAACAAACTCTATTATTAGATATGAAGTGATATAGTAATTAAAGATTAAACTTTCACAAAGAAAGACAACAACTATAATTAAATTTAGAAGATAACCACTACTAAAGTTATAGGACAAAATAAATATGAAAATCTACTTATTTTCAAAACTACAATAACCTACAAAATTAAAATGAGGGAGGATTGTCAAATTGATCAGATCTAATAACCCCTCCTATTTACATTTGAAGGAAGAAAATCGAGTAGGACTCTCAGAGATAAGAGAGAAGATAGATATTCACTTTAAATGAATTAAAAACCGAGTCTTATTTTGTTGCATTTCTTTTTTACCTCATAGATATGCCCCAATAAGAATGATCATGACTAAGGAATGAGTATGATACTATATAGTTTCGCAATTTGAAATTTAACATCAGCGTCGGTACGTATAACCAATATAAAATTTTAATAAATTTATCTTTATAAAATTATTAAATATAATAATTTATATATTAATATTAATGTTAAACTATTTTGTTGATGAAATTGAAACAGATAAAATAATTTAAGTATATATTTGATTTGTTTAAAAAAAGTATATATATTTTATTCAACAGAATAAACTAAATATATGTATTTACAATATAAAAATATTATTTAAATAATTTATATAGAACAGTTTTGAATCCGAAGTGAATATCATTACCCCCTCATCAAACCCAAACATATTCATACTCGCTCATTTAGTACAAAGACTCGAACCTAACAGATAAATTTTAAGAGTACGGTAAAATACAGATATTTGAATCATCAATTTTTTAACGGCAAGAGTTTGGCAATTGGGATCCGGTGGACTCGTGGTCCCAATATGTGGTAGTTGGTGGGGCCCAGTAGAAATTTGTGGCCCAAACGTACAATTATAGGGGCCCACATACATGTGAGTAGCCCAATAGTTTGTTGACAAAGGGCATTGAATTACAAATGTCGTACTCACCAAAGTATCACAATTCACAACAATTAACATTACCTCTCGTTTTCTCCTTGGGACATTAATCAACATTGTCTCCTCCACCCTATTTTGTCAAGCTTCATGACAAGGAGATCGATTAGAAAGAAAGAAAGAAAAAGTATTTATTTTAAATAAATGAGACAGTAATTCATAAACCAAAACAGCAACTTTTATAGCACACGATCCAAGGATCAAAGGGTGTTTGTTGAAAAAAAACTAGATGAATTTTGGGCCAAATTATTCTTTTGGTCCTCAACGTTTGCACGAAGTTTAATATTGGTCCTCAACGTTTCAAAAAGTTATTTTAGGTCATCGACATTTATTTTTGTCAAAATTGGTCCTCTAGCGTAGCAATTGTCTGATTTTGCCATTAAATGCTGACGTGGAAGGCTTATGTAGCACACTCTCTCTCCTACGTGTCATATTTAAATGACATGGAATCCTCTCTTACTCAAACTAAGCAAAACAATGTCGTTTTGCTTAGTTTGAGTAAGAGAGGGTTCCATGTCATTTAAATATGACACGTAGGAGAGAGAGTGTGCTACATAAGCCTTACACGTCAACATTTAATGACAAAATCAGACAAATGTGACGCTAGAAGACCAATTTTGATCCAAAAAAAAAACGTTGAAAACATAAAATAACTTTTTAAAACATTAAGGACCAATATTAAATTTTGTGCAAACGTTGAGGACTAAAAAAATAATTTGACCTAAATTTTACTATTCAAGATATTTCAAATAATGTAGGGAATTAGCAAATTGAGATCTCGTAATAAAAACAGAGCTCTTATAAGTGGGATTTTTTTATACACAAATTCGAGAAGAATAATTTGAAAGTTGTAAATTTGAAATCGAATTCTTAAAGACAAGATAGGAAGAATATGTAAGTAGAAGTAATGTGAATGATGATAAGAAATGCAAAGAAAGCGGTTTAATAGTACATTATCTTCATTATGAGTTTTAGAATATATGGAGATATAGACTAAGTCAACGTAACTAACAAATAACTCTTCTAACTAACTTATCGTACCAACTTCATTAATTGATTGGACGTATGTAATAAAAAGCACTATTCATATTTGTTCTTACATGTATCTCCCTTGAAATTTTGAACTCTGAGTTGCCTTAGTCAATACGTTCATAATGAATTGAGGAAAATGGCATACTGTGATTTCTTCAAAAAATTGTTCATTTGGGAGTTGATGCATGATCAATTCACTGACTTTGCTCACAAAGAATGAGATTCCAAGCCCTAGCTAGCTAGTGATATTGTGGCATGTTGCTAATAAAAAATATGTTTGGTATGCAGGGAAATGAAAATATAATGTAAAAGTAATATTGTTTAGTATTGTGAAAAAAAGATAGAGAAATATAAGATAAAAATATGAAAAACCTTATTTGTCCTAACTTTCTTAAAAGTCACAAATTTTTTACGGGCATTTTGGTCTTTAAATCTCACCTCCCCTCACCTTCTCTCCCCATCATGAGGGAAGGAAGCCTCCCTCTTTATCGGGACCGAATTTATAATAATTCCTCTTCCCTTTTCTTCAACTATGTTTGGATTTGAGTGATGGAATATAATAGAATGGAGTTTAAAGATAAAAATTAAACTTGTTTGGTATGAAAAAAACTAAAATGAAAAGTTTAAAAGGTAAAATCTGCAAAAAGATTAAAATGTCCTTAATGTTAGGATTCCATGGTGAGAAGGAAGGGGCAATTTGGTCAAGAAAATATAGAATTCCATTGAAAATGTAATTTTCCATCACATCATTAATTAAAACCCCATTCCATCATTCAATGCAATCTAAATTCCAATGGAATAAAAAAAAATGACATACACAATCTTGAACAACAAACTTACGAAAAACCCAATCTTGATTACCCATGAAGGAATATAATTGATAAAAGCAAAGTCATTCATAACCCAATAAGGACCAAAGCCCTAGCTAGGAGTGAACAATGTCCAATAGAGCCTCAATGCGTCTGGCCCATGAATTTAAATTGTCGGCCCATATTTTAGTTTCTGGAGAGCCCAAACATTTGACCCAACTCAAGTGAAGTGAGAGTTGGATTTTTTTTGGGCCTGAAAGTCGGATTTTAATGTATTTAAAAAAGTTGTGTTTTAGGGTTTGGGAGGATGAAAAAATATTTTTGTATATATATATATATATATTATTAACTAATATATAAATAACATAGCGCAATATATTCACCACACAAAATAAGTTAGGTGACATTTTACACTTTAACTATTATTTGAAATAATTTATTACAAAAATTTTGTAAATCAGTAGTTAAGTGAAATTTTATTCAAATATCTTGAAAAAAATTGGAAAGAATAAATATAACCATGGCTAATTTACTCAAATTGTACTTAGCATATAAAATACATTTTATGCCATATACATAAGTTATTGTTTACATTATTATTTTCTTTTACTCTTTTTAATAATTATATATATTTAGAGTGCTGCAATAAGATTATATGTATTGGCAACATCAACAAAATAACATGATTTTGAAGAAAAAAAATTTAACGAAAGGAACTAAATTAAAGAATTCTTAAATTCTAAGGACTTATATAGCAAACATATTAACGCTAAGGGCTTAATTTAAAACTGAATGAAACTATAGGGACAACAAAAAGAATTTAACCTAGAGGCTATATGTATATATATCCTTTATTGACAAATAATTGATATAGACATATAGTGTTTAATTGATAAAGCAATGATTATTCGTTTAATTTGTCTCACATTATGGAAAAAAGTTGATATAATGGAATTAAAAAAAGTATTAATTATTGACATCTTAAATGACCCGTAGTCTATCTTTCTCATCGAAATATGTATAAATAATAAGAGAACTCTTAATTGGTCTCTTTGCTTAATTTGAATTAAAGAGTGTGACAAAAGGAATTAGAGCAAAGTCAAAGAAGGTGGAAGTGGAGACCTTTTGGGATTGCGATATCTAAAATATTATATTAGTCCATTGGCTCTAGCAAAATGAACTAGGGCCACCTAATGTAGAAGACATGTTTTTAAAATTGGAAAATAAATTAAAAGATGTTAAACCTTCTTAATTAATTATTTTTTTGTTGGATTAAGGTATTTAATAGAGCGACTTAGTAACTAATTTGTTTGGATATTGTTGGATTTATGATTGGAATAACTCTTTCACTATATAACGCTCAATTTTCAAAATATGATTGTTAAAAAAATACGAATTCTTTAAAAATTGCACGAGATCCATATAGTCCTTTTTGCTTTAAAGTGAATATTCAAGAATATTTTGAAGAGTTAGGTTTGTAGTTTAATGATCCAATCTTGACTCAAGTTCTAAACGTGGAAAATAAGGACAGAGAGAGAAAAGTTAAATCAAATTCTAGTGCACTTAGTTTGAATAATAAGAAATTAATTTGTTTTAAATAAAATTTTAAGTTTACATTATTGTATATGGAAATATATTTATATACTAGTTGTATTTTCGTTATGAAATATCATTTAATTCCAATAAATTAGTTAGAGCTGATTTTTTTTTTAAGTTGCTTTTTGAAAACTTTCGTTTTTAGAGACTCTTGGAGTATTTGGTACGGTGTCGTATTCACTATATCATCATTAAAGATAATATATTATCATAGATAACAAAGTTGAATGACATTATTTGTTATAGTGTTATGTGATAACATAATGACATGTTAGATAACACTATGTCATCTCACTTGCACAAAAAATATTGTGTCATCTTAGGTGATAAAGTTGATCGAAAATTTCTTTTGTTAACATACCAATTTACTCATATTAGATTTTATTTTTTACATAAATTATTAATAACACATATTTTCTTTTCCACTTAATTGTTATCTAAAATATTTTGTAAATATTTTTAATTATATTAAACTACTTGATGATTTAAAACATTTTGTTGAGTTTTTGGATAATTGTTATTTAACTTCTTTTTTTTTGTTGGATTGAATGTCATTTTTGCTAATTATGAAAAATAAGGTAGATACTTGATTGACCTCTTTGCCATAAAATATATTTTAAGAAAACATTACACGTTTTTATAATTATAATATAAATATAATCGATAATTTATTTAAAATATAGTATGGAAAGATTATTAGTTTATTTAATTTAATGTTAATTATGAAATTTTAAAAATAATAATAGTATAAAATAGGTAATATATTTAAATTTATAAAGATAAATTTGTAAATTACATAAATAAATAACAATGATTAGCATAAAAGATCTTACATTTGTATCTTATATCACTATAATGTAAAATATTATATCAAATAAAGGTATCATAAATAATATAATATTGCAATGACAACATATTATACAATGATATATATATATAAATAAGATACTATGTTATTGAACTAATACCATACCAAACTCCCCTCTAATTTGCAAGTTTTTAATTTTAAAGATTCCTTTATTTGTTGTAGTTAAAACTTTTGTTTGCATTTTTTTTACATGAAAGTTTAAGTGGGGTAAGCATTGGTATTTTATTAGGGTTAGAAAATACCTCCCAACTTCTTTGAGGATTTATGGAAGGATTTACATATCACCCACTAATAAGACCTTCATATCGATCATTGATTTCAAACCATCGCCCTTGTAGAGTAAGAACCCAAACCTTAATTAACTGTGTGACTCCTAGTTGACTTTTATTTACATTTTTCTTTTACATCAAATTGACTAAATGAACATATTTTTATTTTTCCGTTTGATGTAACAGTAAATAATTTAGTTATTTTAAATAATTTTTAAAATTGTCTTATTTAAACATAAATTGTAAGATTTAATCAACAATAAGTTATACTCTAATTGTAAATATATACATAAAATTAAACATACGTTTTAAAAATTAAAATTCAACCAATAGGTGATTAGATAGAGTGGTAGGTATTCCATTTTTCTTAAGCAAGATCCTGAGTTCGAGACTTAGTATGAGAAAATCTCTATTGGGAGAGTTCTACCCCAATTATGAGACATCTGCTAGCTCGAATAGGATTGTCTCTAATAAGATGATACTTGTGGGAAACAAAAAAAAATGCAAATTCTAAGCTTAAATAATTTTTAATCAAATATATTCTTATTTTTTTAATAAAAACAAAAAATGGAGGGGGGAAAAATGCTAAACATACATTTCAAACCCATGCTCCTTGTTAACTTCTAATGGTCCTAAAATATATAAAGGAAATTAATGGTTTGGTCCTAACATATATATATATATATATTCCCTAAATTTCATTAATGAAAGATGAAATGCTATAATTTGATCATATTAAAAAAATTAACTTCTAATGGTCATTATTTAGATAATGAAATAGATTGAAAGTTACTTAACATATTGATATGACATATTATAATAAATGTTCCCTTGAGTGTTAAATAATGAATTAAATTTTATTTTTCATAATTTATAAATTTGATAAATTTTTTTTATTATTAAACAAGATGCATCATTTTTTATTATTAATCCCTTTGTACGAAAAAACTTTATTTAGTAATAAAAAAATAAAACGCATGAAACTAATTATAAATTACACATAAAAAATTCATATGACGCTTGTTAATACATAATGTGTAATTTGTAAAATTTTTGTTTGATAATAATAAAATTCATCAAATTATAAAAAAATCCAACAGTACTTATAATAAATTAAACAATTTCATCCTAAGAATACTGAAGAAAGAATTCGTAAAAATTGTTGAACTAAGGGCGAATAAAGATCAACTGGTCCCATTTGTAAGATGAACTTGGGATGAAAAATTTCACTATTCTTGATGTTGTCAACAAAATTTTTACTGTTAGATCTCCTATATATCAAATCTGTAGTAATCTTCAAAGTTGAGAGTGCCTTGAAATTTTCTAACAACATGATGAAGTTGAAGCTTTCTGACATAAAGATCTGTAGATCCGCAAAAAAACTTCCTACACAAATGTAAAAAAACAAAAACCAACTCTAGTTACCAGATCTAAGAAGATCTAGTAATTAGAGAGTAAACTTTCACAAAGGAAGACAAAAACACAGAATAGATCTGGAAGAAAACACCACCAAAATAATGGGGGACAATATAGATCTGAAAGATCTATTTATTTTAAGTACTGAAATCAAACAAAATAAAGAAAAGGTCAAAACCTCAAATTGGTCCTTTATGTTTGCACGAAGTTTCATATTGGTCCTTTATGTTTCAAAAAGTCCAAATTGGTCCTTTATGTTTGCAGGAAGTTCCAAATTGGTCCTTCCGTCCAAGTCCGTTTATTTTTTAAGTTAAGTGCTGATGTGGCATGCTGACGTGGACACACCATCTCTCCTACGTGTCAATTGAAGCTGAAGTGGCATGCCACGTCATCGCACGTCATCATCCAAGATCATATGTGATGATGTGGCAGTGACGTGGTGCTGACGTGGCATGACACATCAGCTTAGATGGACATGTCAGCACTTAACTTAAAAAATTGACGGAAGTGGACGGAAGGACCAATTTGGAACTTCTTGCAAACATAAAGGACCAATTTGGACTTTTTGAAACATAAAGGACCAATATGAAACTTCGTGCAAACATAAAGGACCAATTTGGGGTTTTGACCTAAAGAAAATAAGGAGGGGTTGCTAAACTTACAAAAATTTGCAAGTTATGGCAACCCCTCCTGATAAGAAGAAGCTGCTAGTGTAATTTGTAAATTTGATGCTTTCTATTTTATTTATTGCTAAAAATAATTTAATTTAGTATTTAACATTCAAATTAACTTTCAATAATACTATCAGTTAATATTTTATTAATCTCATTAATCAAATAATTAAATTAATTGAAAATTGATATATTAAGAATCAAATTAAACATTTTATTTTCACAACCACATCGAGTTCTAAAAATTTATATATTTAAAATTAGTTAAAAGAGTGTTTCTTACCTCCAATGTTTGGCATCTCAGTCAATTTTGTCCCTCAACGTTTTATTTTTCTGTCAATGTTACTCTTTTCACTAACATTGTTAAATAATTAACGATTTTTGCTGATGTGACATCACATGTGTCAAAATAAGTTGATTGGGTAAAAGTATTTTTCAACTCGGATTTTTCTCTATCATAATCTGCACAATACTGTATCATTTTAAATCCTAAACATTTTATTTTCAAACAAGTTGAAGTACAGCACTCTCACTTTTTTCCTAGTCACCTCATTTTTCCACGTGTGAAAATACTTTTGCCTAGTCAGCTTATTTTGTCACGTGTGATGCGACGTCAACAAAAACTCTTAATTATTTAACGATGTTAGTGAAAATGATAATAATGATAGAAAAAATAAAACTTTGTGGGTACCATTGACAGTAAAACAAAGTTGGAGACAAAATTAACCGTGACTCCAAACATTAGGGTGTAAAAAACACCTTTTGCCTTTGAAATTATTATTATTTTTGAAAAGAAAATAGCATGCACACTATAATACATATATAAAACCCACTAGAATTATGGAATTGGCATATGAAAAGTACTATTGTTTTTCACCTTAGCTGGAAGTGGAAAGTCCTCCAAGGAAGGGGTGAAGGAGAAGGAGCAGCATATCCCATCAATCCCACATTATTAGAAAAGAATAATGAATAATGCTACCAAACAAATACCACCAATATTGGATTTCTTCCTATTCCTTCACACTCTCCGTTTATTACAAAGGATAAGTACTTGTCCTTTTCCTTACCCTCCCTCATTCTTAAATAATACTACCAACATATAAGATAAACAAGCTAAGTTTCGATATCAATAATGTTGTCAAATTAAACATTTTTATATATTAACATTAATTGATTCAACACATTGTCTCTTCCTTTCAATTTATGTCTCTAATCTTTGTTATTGTCCAAATGGAACCTAGCTAGCTTCTAAGTAGTATATATAATTTCAAAATACTCATAAACAATTGACAACTAATGTTTTTTTTTTTTAAAAATAAAATGGTAATAAGGTAAGACATTCTCAAATACTATCAGACAAAGTGCTACTAATGATATGTGTTGGGGAGATCAACAGAGGCTGAACTCGAAGGATTACTGCACATGCCTAGATCGCAAGTAGTTGTACCTAATCACAATTACTTTATTAGCCATTAGGTACCAGTGGATCTCTCTAGAAAGAAAATCCCACCAAACGAGATTTTGAATAATTTTAAAGAGATTCGGATCTTTATAAAGTGAGAATTTTTCTCTAAATTTTTAACCATTTATGCTTACCATCTCGATGATAAGTAATATTTGACATATTGTAATTCCATATTATTATTATTATTATTATTATATTATATTATGCTTGTGCAACTAGAAAATGTAATCAATGTTGTAAAAGGACTTGATAGCGAAAATCTGTAATTAAAGAACTCAAAACCTTTTTAATAAAAATGAAATGAGGAATCAAAAGAAGGACTTGTTTAGGTTTGGATTAATATTTAAGAGAGAGATTAAAATTCTTTAATTTGGTCATATATGAGACACGTGCAAACAAAGAGACATAATATAAATTCCAAAGGAAAATTTTGTTGCGTGTCTCCTGCACATACGATGAGTCCTTATAACTTATAACCAGTTGAATTAAATGTTATGCATGCCCAATGGCAATGTGTAAATTACTAAATTTTAAAACAAAAGATAAGAGAGTATAAAAATTTTATATTTCTTAATAAAAAATAAATTTTAAAAATTTTTATCCGGTGGAGGAGAATCAATAATAATTAATAACAGACAAAGTAATATTTTTTTCTTAAAGTTTAGGTTTATTTGTATTTGATTTCTGAAATTTTTTTTTGTTAATTTTACACCAATGTCCAATATTTATTTGTGTTATTTTCATTCACATTGTTAGTGTCACAAAAATTAATAATAATTAAGAAAACTAAAAGGAACTAATATCAGCTTGATTGAATTTTATCTTAATATTTACATCTTCTATGATTAATGTTATCCGTACAATAAATCAACTAATGTTATTATATATTAGTGCAATTAACAATTAAGACAACATTTTATTATTGGAAAAAACTTATGTCCATTTCTTCCAATTTCACCAATCATATATTGTATTTACACTCTCTTTCTTCTATGATTGGTCATATAAAAGGTGGTCTTCTATATTCTCTCTCTACTGTGATTGGTCATTTAAACACCTTTTGCCACGTGTCATAATTATATTGAGAAATTGGATGAAATGAATATAAAAAAATGGACATAAATTTTTTCCTTTATTATTTCTTTTTGGTGAAAAATATTAAGAGAACACGATCCTATATACTACTCAAATCTCCTTAGAGCGGTACATGCCATATTAAAAGATTATTACATAGGTCTAATCAAAATTAAATAATTAATCTTGGAGTGATGGAAGATTTTCTTTGGGAAGAATATCTTATTAAGCACAATTTTGAATAACTTTACAAAAATTCAAATAATTGCCTGTAAAGACAGGATTATTTCTTTAATGAATCTTTAAGCATTTGTGGTCACACTCATGTTAACATATTTGATCATTTATGTAAATATTTAAGACGAAATTGATATAAAAATCAAATTTTGCAGTTGTCAAATGTCAATACTCAATAATCTGAATGGTAAAAAAGAGGAAATTGAAAAAACAAAAAACAAAAAAGGGAAGAAGGAGCCAAAGAGGGAAGTGGAGACTCAATAATCTGAATGGTAAAAAAGAGGAAATTGGGGGGAAAAATGGTGAAAAGTATTTTGATTATTTAAATTTTATATTGTTCTTTTATATTTTAAAAGTTTTAAATTGATCTTTTATTTTTTTTAAAAGTTTTAAATTGGTTATTCCGGCCAAGTCTGTCAATTTTTTAAGTTAACTGCTGACGTAACATACTGATGTATCTATTTAAGCTTATGTGCCATGCTACGTCACAACAAATAATGAAATAGAAGATGACGTGAAGCTACACGTCAGCTTAAATGGATAAGTAAGAGAGATGATATGTCCATCTCAGCAAGCCACGTCGGCACTTAACAGAAGAAATAGACGGACTTAGATGAAAGGATCAATTTAAAACTTTTGAATAAAATAAAAGATCAATTTAAAACTTTCAAAATATAAAGAACCAATATAAAACTTAAAAGAGACCCGAAATGAAATTTCTAAAAAAAAAAAACCGGAAGAAGAAAGATAATAAATGGGGAAGTGGGGAGAGAAGAAGAGGCAAGTGGGTCATAGAGGCACACGCTAAGCGTAGGCAATTCCATGTGCCCCAATTTGGGGAGAGAAAGAGGAAGAAGATGATGAAGATTGAAGAAGCTCTGCATCCACCACAATCCACACACCCACGCCGTATCTGGCAATAATTAAATTGCATACCCTACCCCAAAATCATTCATTGCTCTCTGTTTTACACCCAGAAAAAAGGAAACAAAACAAACAAGGGAGAAGAAGCAGAAGAAGCTGAAGCAGGAGGAAAAATGAAGGATGTGAGTGATGGGTTCGTGCGGGCGGATCAGATTGATCTCAAGACCATAGATGAACAGCTTGAGAGGCATCTCAACAAGGCATTGATCATAGAGAAGCAGAAGAGTAAAGAGGAAGATACCACTCCCACTATCATCGGCGCTGCTACTACTGCCATTAAGAGCTTGAGTGGTGGCGGTGGGGCTAACTTCAAGAGGCAAAGGTATGAGTGGGAGATTGACACTTCTAAGCTAATCATCAAGAGTGTTATAGCTCGCGGTACCTTCGGAACAGTCCATCGTGGTATCTATGATGGCCAAGATGTCGCCGGTTAGTCTCGCCTTCGGGCCCTTTTCTTCTGATTTTTCAGTTTTGGTTAATCTACGTTCGTTTCAGTTTGATTTTCTGGAGAAAGAGTTTACTTGATAGAGATTTGGTGATGGGTCGTTTTGGGATCCATCCTTAAGCAAATGACTGACTTGGATGATGATGTTTTGAATTGCAATTAAGTAATTCTGTAATCTTTTGTTTTTGGTTTTATGATTATCCCTCGTCTTTCTTGGTGTTTTGTAAGCTACGGCCTAACACTTTGGGTTTTGATGTAGAATCTTGTTTGCTTGGTTATTGGTTTCTTGTGAATTAGTGGTTTGCTTTGCTGCATTGAACTGATTACAATGATCTTGATTGCCTAGTTAAATTGTTGGACTGGGGTGAAGAAGGCCACAGGACAGAAGCTGAAATTAATTCATTAAGATCTGCGTTTTCACAAGAAGTTACTGTTTGGCATAAGCTTGATCATCCTAATGTCACTAAGGTTGGTTTCAATTTTTGCAACCTGAACTTCTCTTGGTTTTCTTCTTCTTCTTCTTGTTATCTATTAGTTTTAATGTAGAATATGCTTGTATCTATTATCAGGGGGATGTTTACTCGCTGCCTTCTGTTAGAGTCACAGAAACCGTAGATGGTTGAAATGAACTGTTTTGTTCTTATATTATGACCCCAAAAATCATTAGTGTCTAATAGCTATAAACATAGGTTTTCAACTGAAGGTGGCTTTTTTTTAGGAAAGGCTAATGGGCCTTTATCTATAAATATCCTATGGAATAATATAAAATTGGTTATTGTTACATTCAAGCTTATTTGTAGCTCATTCTTGTCTTTGTTTCTCAAAGTTAAAATTTCTTGCTTTCTCTAAAGATCTTGGTAGCTTGCTAAAAGTACTATGGGGGGCTTTTTGCAAAATATAAAGCTCTTCCAATTGGTATGGTTAGTACCTTAAACATAGGCTATAGCCTATTCAACAAAACTAGAGAACTCAAATATTTTTTATGCTCAGTTGTTTAGTTACATACTCCGTTGATTACTTGATTATAACTATTACACTAATATCTTTTTCTTTCCGTAAACAAATTTTTGTTGGATGGAAATGGATGTAAATAGGTATGCCATTTAAGCATTGCATTAATAAAGCCTCTAAACTAACCATCCTTTTGACGTTTTTTTTTTTAAATCTACCTGTCATGAAAACTTCTAGTTGAATGATTTCTGTAATTAGTGGTGAGTCTTTTCTCTGAAAGAATTAAAATGTCTGATAACATTTACTCCACTATATGATATTCCACCTTCTCTTCACAGCAAGAAAAGATATTGCTTGTACCAATACTATATTTAAGTCCATTCGCTTGAAATCCTGGAACCATTTAGTCTTTGCCTATTTCTCCTCTGGGATAAAAAAATGCTTGCATAAAGAGAACAAGGCTGACCATAATGCTTCCTCTATTTCTTCAAGGCATTTTCTACTTTTTGTTTCATCTTGTGCTAACTTGGTAGTTATATAATTTATATACATATACATGTTTTTTTTAAGGTATCATGCTCTTGTATGGAAGTGATTTCTTAAATGGTTTTCTTTTTCCTTCTTTAGTTTATAGGGGCAAAAATGGGGTCAGCAGAATTGCAGATACAAACAGAAAATGGTCTAGTTAGCATGCCAAGCAATATCTGTTGTGTTGTTGTGGAGTATCTTCCTGGGGGTGCACTAAAATCTTTCCTAATAAAGAACAGGAGAAGGAAGTTAGCATTTAAGGTTGTCGTCCAGCTGGCACTTGATCTTGCAAGAGGGTAATTTTCTATTTGTTATTTGTTCCCTCAATGTAATTGTGGTGTTGCTGGTCAAGAACATTTATCTCATAACTCAAATAGATATCCACTCTAATTGAATTCCCTTTATTTTGCAGGCTGGCTTATCTCCACTCTGAAAAGATTGTCCACAGAGATGTGAAGACAGAGAATATGTTGTTAGATAAGACACGTACTGTCAAAATCGCCGATTTTGGGGTCGCACGTGTTGAGGCATCAAATCCTAATGACATGACTGGGGAAACTGGCACTCTTGGTTACATGGCTCCTGAGGTGTGTAGTCAGCATCCCTAGAAACCTTTGCAAAATTGATATTTAGCCTTGGGGTATACTTTATTGTGCAAAGATGTATGAGAGTGGAAACTTACTGTATAGGTTGCTTAATGTGGCAACAAGTGAATAGTTTGCCAAAATGAAAAGAGAAAAGTTTTTAAATTTGATCAGAGAGAAATCTGACCGAGTTATTAAATATTCACTCATTTATGGAAGCCGTGGCATTACAGGTTTTAAACGGCAACCCTTATAACAGGAAATGTGACGTGTACAGTTTCGGCATCTGTTTGTGGGAGATTTATTGTTGTGACATGCCATATCCTGACCTAAGTTTCGCAGAGGTTACTTCAGCCGTGGTTCGCCAGGTACGATACCTCACTTGAGCAGCACAATATTTGTCACTTTGGATTCAGACTAAAAAATTTCCATACCAACACTAGTTCCTTCTGTTTAAATGATAGAACCTGAGACCAGAAATACCAAGATGTTGCCCCAGTGCTCTGGGAAACGTGATGAAGCGATGCTGGGATGCGAATCCTGATAAGCGGCCTGAGATGGACGAGGTAGTTTCCATGATAGAGGCCATTGACACATCGAAAGGTGGAGGTATGATCCCTCTTGATCAGCAGCAAGGTTGTTTTTGCTTCCGCAAGACCAGGGGACCTTAAAAGGGTGAAGGTGATTTTTCATTATTGAAACAATTAATATGTATCTATGGTGGGAATACAGAATTTAAATATCAGAGGAATATACAGTGGACTGGAAGGGTATAGCCTTATAGGAAGGAGGAGCTAGAGACAGACATGTCAGTTCCTTGGATGTGTAAGCCATACCTATTGTTTTCTTTCATTCATACATCTTGATTTGGGTTTTATGGGTATGGTTATTAATTTCAGCCTGGCATTGTTGCTGAACTGGCCTTGTAACTTTCTTGTAAGATCTCCAGTATTCTGTGTCCAACATAATTGATGTGATTATATTAAATCTATTTACTTTGTGTTCTCTTCTGTCTGATTCGGTAAGCAAGAAGAAGGTGATGGAGACAATGATGAATAGGAGTCTTGGATGAATGAAAAGGAGAATAAACTTTATGCAAGACAGACAAAATTTGGCCAAGTGATAATAAATATGTAGATTATCTTGTTTGTTATTGAGTTTTTCAATATAATCAAAGCATTTCTTAATAAGGTTTATTTGGAATTGTTTAATCAAGTGGTAGCTAAACACATATATTTAAAGGTTATTTTGCTATGTTGGTTTTCAAATTTTTATTTAGTCCTATAAGTTTAAAATTTTTTATTTGATCCTTGTTATTAAACTTTCAACTTTGTGAGGGTGTGCCTTGGAGCGACGATAAAGTTGCTGCACGGTTTAAATTTTGGAAACCTCTTTCTCTTTGTTTGTAAGAACAAGTTTTACTCTTTCCAAACCTCACTTGATGAGAGCCTTATGCATGTTTTTTTTCAATCCTTGTTATTTAAACCTTGTCTACGTGTCACTAAATTGTTAATCAAATGGCCAATTAGGCTTTATATGGCACTTGAAATTAATGTGTATTGTCAACAAAATGAATAACAATAAATAATGGAGTGAAACTAACATACTTGTAAATAGATTCTAGTACAGAACACAAGAATGATCACTGGACATGAATCTGTCTTAGATTCTTGTATTGTACCTATATGCACTAGTCTAAAAGAATTAAAGGCATGACTTGGAATCTCCTACTTACATGAAGCCAGCTGAAATCATTATTTTACACGTCAACTTATTTTTGGGTTAAAGAATAAAAAAATAAATCATATTTTGCACATTAACTCGCGAGCGGGGTTAACGGTTTCCCGATCCAATCCCGATTCGCCTCTGTCAACACAAAGTGTTTTTTTGTCATAAGCTCTGATCATCATCATTCCCTTTGGTGTTCCTGAAGTAGCATGCATAGAGAATGAGCTGCCCCAACCCCAAAAGAGTCTGCAAGATGCTCACTAAACTTGAATCACCATATTCATGAAAATGATGACTGATTAGTGCAGAAAGCAGAGGAACTAGACCGTTGATGAATATAAACAGTGAAAGGAAGAATGGCATGTACTTTATGCTTCTTGACTGAATTACCCGGACCTGCAAGTTCAGAAACAAAAAGGGTAAAATTTTCATCAATATAAATAATGTTGTGAAAATTTCATGTGTGATATAGTAAATATATATATATATACCATGATTGTCAAAGGTGAAGCAGACAGTAACAACATTGAGATGCGACCTATTTGTCTCACCCACCATAGGCGATGGTGGAACGATATAAACAGAAAGATTATGAAAGCTATGATGGCAACAAGAACAACTTCAACCACAAGAGTTATTGCTATCTGTTTCTGTAATGAGATTCAATGAAATCTAATCAATGTTTCATAGTTTTTTAAAAAGGTAAAAGTAGTTTTTTTATGTTATCAAAATTTATTCTAGTTTTCAATTTCATCCAGAAACTTGTTTTTCTAGTCAATTTTGTCCTAAAACTTTTAAAGTACAATCGATTTCGTCCTAACAATATAAGCTTCGTCCAAATAACAAACGATAAATAATGACATGACATTACATATATAATATTAAAGTTAACTCATCATTCAAAGCAGTGTTATTTCTTTTATATTTTCTTTTTAATAAGAGGAAAACTGACGCCGTTTTCAATGATGAGTCAACATTAATACAAAAAAAACATGATTTTGAGTGATGAGTTATCATTAATATTACATGTGTAATGTCATGTCATTATTTGTCGTTGGCAATTTAGACGATGTTGGGTATTATGACGAAATTCGAAACTTTTGGTACGAAATCGATTTCAATTCAAAACTTTTGGGATAAAATTGACAAAAGAAAAAAAAAACAAAGAAATTTAAAGACGAAATTGAAAATTAGTATAAAGTTTGGGGACATAAAATTTAATTTTTCCATTTTTGAAATGAAATGTTTCTTCTTAACATTGGCAGAGGTTTACACTTACTCTTTTGTCCTTGGGAGCATATGCATAGAAGATGGCAATGTAGATGAGCTCCAATGTAAGGCCAAAAGAATCAGGCAGAAACATAGCATAATGGTATGGTTGGGAGGATGGAAGTAAAATGCAATACAAAATCCAAATCTCACAGTTGAATATAGCTGCTAGATATGGGTCTGGTCTGAATTTTCTCACTGATTTTTTATGCCTTATATTCACAAATATTGAGCTGCAAAAAATATAATTCACATATTAATCCTCACAACATTTGTTAGTTTAATCAAGAATTAAAAAAGAGTGAGTGTGTAGAATTGTTACATGGGTGAGATAAAGATTGCCAAGTAGGAGATAAGTCCTGCACATGAACACAAACATAGAGTTAATGTATAAAACAAGCGCGCATTTTATAAGATTCGCACTTCGAAAGATTTATTCTTAGAGTTCGGATTCGATGTTGTACAGCACCGAACTGGATGAAGAGAGAGAAGAGATAGGGTGATGGGTCTCACATGCAGGCTGCACCACGTGTGGGATCCACTCTATCTTTTATCTCTCTTCGTCCGGTCCGATGCTGTATAGTATCAGTAAGGAGGACTAACCAGGAAGGGAGGTAGAATCCGTAGTGTACACCATGGATGAGCAAATTTGAAGAATATCACAGAGAGCAAAAGCATAGGTTTCAAAGACAAGAAAGTAATTAATTAATTAGTTGTTGTGTTGCTTTTAATAAGCATGCATGTGTTTTTATTATGTAAATTGTGTAGGTAGTTACTCATAGTTATAACTTGATGAAATTTTATGGGAATCATGTTCGGATTTTTGTTAAAACATATTGCAACAAGGAGGAAATCTAGGACAGGATCGAAAAATTTTCAAGGCTGTGAAAGTGCCACGTGTAATAAAACTCTTGTATTGTTACAAATAATGGTTGCCATCTAATTAAAGAGAGAATACTGTTGCCTCTGTTTTCACCAAGGAAGATGATTTATGTGATTAATCAATAATATATATTTATATATTTTTATTTTATTTATTATGTAAGCCCTCTAATATGAAAAATAAAAAATTATATTGATCTTATTAGTCAATATACAAATACTAGTACCTATCATAGAAAAATTAATTGAAATACGTTTTAGGTACGTAGTTTGATCATTTATAAAGAATATCATCAGAAGTTATTGTACGTAGAGTTTACCTAATTAAAAAATAACCCTATAATTAAAGGTATGAGAAGAAAAAAACACAATTGGTGAAACTATCAGGATAAATTCATAATTCATAAACATATAAAAATAGAATATGTTAGCATTGTATGATCAATCTATATAATCAATCTGCATAAGAGTTTCTCTCTCATGATCAAGATTTATATATATATGGATGATGTAATCAGAAGAAGAAATAAGAACTTTCTCTGAGAAAAAAGAGTTTACAACTTTATTATTATAATACAACGTTACCTTAACCCTAATGGAACTTTGGTCTTCATGTTTAATTAGAATGGTAATAGTGAAGTATATCCAAAAGAAAGATGGGGTCTAAAGTCTAAACAGAATAAATAAAATACCCTCTTGTGGTGTTTCAATTTATAGCTATCATGTCCATTTTGTTCTGCTTTCTTGTGTCTTAATTTCTTGGCGTCCAAACAGAAATTAGTAGGTTGGTGACATGGGGATAAGCAGCAACCAACCTGTTTAATTTGGAATATATATATTTTTAATTGGAGACTTGTATATTAGTTTGAAATTAAAATCAACGAATTTCACCGATTATTTTATTACATTTAAGAATTGATTTAGGTTTAAACAAAATAATTTCAAGCCCACCATGTGATACTAAATTTATGAATGTCAAGTACGGTAGAAAAAAGTGAAGAGAGAAAAAAAATATAATTAAAAGTATGTTTGATATGTATAAAATATAATATAAAATTTTTGGAAATCGCGAAATACCATAATTTTAATATTTAGCATCCTTACCAAACGAACCTTAAAATAGAAAAATAGTAACAAATATTTAAAAGTTATACCTAAATTTTATTCAATTATTTATAGAGCCCTTGAAACTAGTTAAGCCATTCATATATATATATATATATATATATTGTGTTGAAACATTGATGTTTTTTTGGTCAAGCAAAGACAATTGATTCTGAAGTAATTTATTTGGTACACACAATATTTAATGCTCTAAATATTGTGATCTGCAGACTGCTGGTATTCTTATGATAAGAATCTTATCCCAACCATTCTTTCTCCTGAATTTTATTAATAATATTTGTCCACTAATTAAATCTCATCCCTTTAAATGTTTGGTACAATGTCCATAGAAAGTTGGTGTATTTAGGGTTTCATTAGTAAGAATTAATTGAGCGTTAAAGATTGGTGGGGACACATTACAATACTTAATTAAATCTCTTATCTACAAATTTCCTCGTGATCAATTACCAAATTATCATAATTAAATGTTAATTCTAACACCAATAGGAGTTGAGTCTAGTAGAAGAGACTAGTTTCTCACAACGTGATCAAACCGAATTTAAATCATTTACGGGAGATGTGTCTATATCTAGTACATGGCAATGCCTCTAATAAGATTACTCCTGATAGGAAAATACATAAGAAACAAAAAATCGAACTCTATAACGTTTAATAATAAAACAAATTATTTTATTGACTAATTAAATAAATTTTTTTAGACAACACTCCTAGCAAATCCTGGCCAGTAATCCTTTGGATTGAGCCTCTGTTACTCTCTTCAATATGTCATTGGCGCCCTGCCGGTAGTACTTGAGAGTTCCTTCCCTTACTACCATTTTGTTTACAAAAAAAAAATAATAATAATAACAATTAATTAATTAACATTGCCCTTTTGGTTGACCAGAATCTCCCAGCGCTGCTGCCTTCAAGAACAAGAAAAACTCATGCAAGTTATTAAATGCAGTTTATAATTAATTATGAAAAACAATCACCCTAAAAGGCTAAAACATATAAAAAAGACAGAACTATGCCCAAATTAGCTTGGAGTTGGACCACTACATGTGATGGATTTCACATAATTAATTTAGTTTGGAAGTTGTGATAATATAAATAAGCCATTAATTTAATTACGTGATCAACCAAACCAAACCAACACAAGAGCTGGTTTTGGATTGTATAAACCAGAATATGATCGAGAGAATTAACATTAGTTGTGAGGAGAAAGGAAGAAGATTAAAATGGAGAGTATGGTGGAGGTTGGTGTTTGTGTGACACTATTGCTAGTGTGTATCACCGTACTGGTATGGATCCATGTGTGCATGGTGGAGAGGAGATTCAGAAGATCAGAGGATGGAGAAGAAGAAGAAGATGAAGAAGGAGGAAGGAAGGGGTGTGAGGAAGAAGTGAAGAACAAGGTTGGGTACTTCGAGTACAAGTTGATGATGAATAAGGATTCGTGTGTTTGTGTGGTTTGTTTAGACAACTTTAAGGTTGGAGATGCTTGCAGGTCATTGCCCAAGTGTGGACATAGCTTCCATGTGCATTGTATAGACTTGTGGTTATTGAAGACACCCAAATGTCCTATTTGTAGGACTTGGGTTTTGAGCTTAGACTTGGAGATCAGTGATGTTTGATTCGTTTTGCCCTTCTTTGTCTGTATAAATAATTCATTTCTCTTCTCTTTCTCTCTGTTCTTGTAACTAATTCCTTCTTTTGAATTTATGAGGACCAAAACAAATTTGTGTCATAATTGAATGGTAAACTACATATCCTAAGATTATTTCCCCCATTTTCTATTGAGCTCATTAAAATGTTGCATGTCTTCCAAATATTTCCATTGATGTAAAAGCTAACTCCCAAAAGGAAAAAAAAAATCATTTCCTAATGGAGGGAGAAAACCTTCTCGAGTAGGATAGGAGCCCAAATGGTGAGTCTTGAACCCAATGGGCTGAATTATAATTTGAATCAATTAATGAAAAGATCCAGCACCTTTTAAGATGGACATTTGAGACTGCTTATGGATCCCAACTAATCAATTCATCAGAAGAATCTTGCACTATAAAATCTTGGCAACATTAGAAACAAGTCTTCCTGTTCCTTTCCTTCCTTTTGATAGATATTTGGTAGGATAACAGAATTTAAGAACCACATATGTGTATCATAATTGAAATAGAAAAAACAAATAACTCAAGTTTTATTCATCAGCACATAATATATCCATCTAAATTCACGCCACTATATATTTGCTGTTACATTATTTCACACCAGTATACAATATACATACACTACAGAGTTACACAAAAATTCCCCACTCTAAAGGGAAACCCTCACTTATTGAAATCAGCTCCTTGGGTATAAAAAATGACCAGAGCCAATTTTACAAAAAAAAAAAATGGAGTCAAAATCCAATGACACAAACACACAGGACATTTCTGTTTTCTAACTAACTAACTAACTAACTAACGAATACACGTTTCTTTATCATGAAACGCCTGCAAAATTCTGATGAGGAATCGTGCTTTCTTACCCGCATGGCATTTCTCTTCCGCCAGAATCGAATACAGCGATGGCATCACTGAACCCTCCTTCGCCAAAGCACCCACCACCTCTTCCCCTCCATTCACGCACAACGACAGGAGAATCGAAACGCAGTGTTCTCTCCCTTCGTGTCTTGTCGTACACTGCAAAAGCCTCGAGATCAAACCCAAAGCCGAGGCCTTTAGAATTGCCTCTGCTCCTTTACTCTTCTCCGCCAAAGCCGCAAGAACGGCTAAAGAATCCGTCACGAGATCTTCCCTTTCCGAGGAAGATAGAATCTTGACCAACTCTGGCACCACATTGGCTTCGAGTACTCTCTGATGATTCGTGGGGTGTAGGAGAAGCCCGAAGATCGCTACTATGGCGTTCTTCTTCCCGCAGGTTGTTCCTTCCTTGATGAGTTGTACTAATGAAGGGATTGTTTCTGGGTTTTCTCCTATTGTTTTCCTGTATTGTTTCACCGAAGAGAGGTAGAAGATTATCGCGGCTGCGATTTGGCGCGACTCTGAGCTTTTTCCGTTTTTGAGAACTTTTAGAATCGGTGCTATTCCTCTGTTTTCCATTATGGCTTCTTTTCCTCTGTTATGCTTGGAAAGCTTCAACAGAGCGGCAATGGCGTTCTCCTGCGTGGATCTCTCGTCGGTTTCTAGAAGGTTCACCAGAGGGGACACTGCTCCCACTTGGACCAAACACGACCGGTTGAAAAGATTGGATCTTGCGAGCAAACGGACCTCGTAAGCCGCTTTATTCCTCTGCTCATTCGTCCCGAAGACGAGCCTCCGGGCAAGAAACCAGGAGAGGAATTGAATGGCGTGAGCGGCTGCTGGGCTTCCCGCGACGGCGGTTTTCGCTATGTCTCGACTTGGGCTTTGAGATTTGACGAGGGAAACGCCATTGTCGGCGCAGAATTGTTGGATCAGCCTCCGGAGCGTCGTGTTTGGGACTAACTCTGTGTTGGTGAGCTTCTCCCCTGTTTTGGGGCACACTCTGTTTCCAGATTTCAGCCATTTCTGAATCGAAGCTCGGTCGTATGTCTGACCTGTGGATATAGTCACGGGGTCCGTCATTAGCTCGAGAGAAATCGGGCATCGAAAATCCTCTGGGTTTATGCAATTCATCATCGTCTCTGTATTATTATTACACCTCTTCCCCTCATCACGAAAATCCAGAGTCTCGAACATCACTCCCCTGCAGTAGCTTAACAATCCGATCAAACCACTCAGAAAAGGAACCTCTCGCTCGTCACATTCAGAACACTGGAAACCCACTTCCTCTTCCAAGAACTCAATCTCTTCATTACAATCACTCCAGCTCTTCACTCCAAGATAATCAAGGATCCGCTTCAGTTCAACGACATCCGGTTCGACCCCCCTCTCGAGCTGACTCAAAACCGATCGAACCCGGTTCGCAGCCTCCTCATCATCCGGGTCGACCTCAAACTTCACCCTGCGAGCTTGTTCCGCCACCAACCCCACCAACTCCTTGACTTCCCCACAAACGACGTCGTCCTCCTCATCAATCCGACGCAGGGGCAAGACGTCAAGCGCGGTGGCGAGGCCGCGAATCACGACGCGGAACTGCGAGGCGACGTGGTGGGACTTCGTGAGCATCCAGAGGGTGGCGCCGCGGCGAGTGAGGTCTTGGAGGAGGAAGAGGAGCTTCTGGAAGCTCAAGTGGAACTCGGAGAAGCAGAGGAGGAAGGGTTGCGGGGGAATCGGGAAGCCCCGGTGTTGAATCTCGTCGAGGAAGATGAGGAGGATGGTGATTTGGCGTATGGCCTCTCTGGCATTCCGTCGTTGGGTGGGGAAGAAGGAAGATTGGAAGCTGCAGATAGCGCGAGAGAGGGAAATCAGAGAGGTTAAGAGGGTAGTGGGAGAGACGGCTTCGCACGGGAATACTGCTGGGAATGAGAGAATTCGACGATGAAGATGATGGTGATGATTGGATTTGTTATGAGTCATTAGGTATATGATAATATGAATATGAAGAATATGAAGAAGAAGAAGAAGAAGAAGGAGGACTCTGTTTCTGAGATTGGGAGTGGAGAAGAGATAGATATTATTATAGAAGCTAAGCTATGGCTGACTTGGTGGAATCTTCTGGACACGTGGCGGATTGTGGACGCGTTTGGGTGAGTCAAATCGGACGAGAGAGAGAGTGAGTCAGGAATTCAAAATGGACACGTGGATACTTATTGGGCACATAGCTGGATCCTTGAGAATTTGATATTACCGGGTCCTAATTTTCCAAATTTGGAATTTTTTTATAATCACTTTCTTAATCGCAATTATTTGAATTGGAAACTTCATTGACTTTAACTAATTTAATTCATTCTGAAAAGGAAGTTGTTTTAATTCATTAATGTATCATAATGATCGAAGAAAATCTTCCTCAATAACAATATATTTTAGTCAAAATTTAAATTTGAGGAAATTTGAAATATGTATCATTAAAATTTTTTTAACTTGATTAGTTAATAAAAAATTTACAATATTTAAATTTTCTATTGAAATTTAAATTAAATTATTATTTATTTTATTCATTTCATTAGTATGTATACGAGGAATATATTCATATGAAAATTTGTAAGAGTAGAATTCACAAGAACATTTCGGATTTTGGTACCCTAGCTAGAAACACTAGTAAGTAAAACCTAGTTATTTGATTATTTACGTGTCTTATTTTGTTTGACATAATTAAATATTAGTTTGTCATCAGTATTGTACTGATCACTTTTCTTAAAACTCAACTCATTGGTAAATGGGACAAGAGGATTCGCTTAAATACAAATTTGTGAAGTTGATGAACTAAATCGTACGTCAAATGAAAACATTATAATACAAACACATATATCTAAATTTTAGTTTGATCATTCAAATAGTGTATTTCATACAATTTAAGCATAAATTTTAGAGCACTTTGTATTCCTTAAAGGAAGGTGAGATGAACTTAGTTTGATCATATTTAATATGTCTTGTAAGGATGAGGTTGCGTTTAGAGAGGGCTTTCGTGCCTAATAATGGGGAGGGAAGGTGAAGGAAGGTGAGATGAGATTTAAAGACTAATATGTCCTTAAAAAAATTTGTGGCTTTATTTAAAAAAGTAAGGACAAAAAATATTTTCATATTTTTATCTACTATTTCCCTATCTTTTTCTCACCATACCAAACAATATTACTTTTATATTTTACTTTCATTTTCTTGCATACCAAACATACTTTTTATCACTTACTTTCACTTCTATTTTTCCTTTTATTTTCGACTAAAATACTCACCGCCTACCAAAAATCATCTTAATTATTCAAGTTTGCTTGGTAGGTGGAAGCAAGCACGGGGTGAGGGGACGTAATAGTAAGATGAGTATAGTAATATTAAATTAGTAATAGTAGTGATGGGGTGGAAGGTGGGGCATAGTAACCGACTCTGACAGGTGGACTAATGAGGAGGTGACGTGTGCCCTACCGCCCAGGGAACTCAAATGTAACCGCGTTCTAAGCAACCCTTGTTCAGATGGAAATGGAAGCATATTACAGGACGTACATGATTAGACATACAATGAATAAATATGTATCCCATTTTAATTACACCTAATATGAATTATAATTTTTTTTAATAAGTATCTTAAAGTATTTAATAATTTGATCAAAAATAATAACAATAATTTTATAAATATTTATTATCAAAAAAATTTATAAATATTTTATAAACTCTAAACCCTAATCCTTGACCGGTGTCTTTGAGGGTAGAGCTTATTTAACATGTGTTATAAGATATTTATTTAAGTTTTTTAACACAAAAAAAAATAAGTATTTTTAATAATATATATTTTGATGTAATAAAAAGATAATATATATTTTGATGGTTATTATTAATTGTTAAAAAATATATTTAATTTTGGTCATTGAAATAAATTGTTGAAAAAATTAATGAGAGTATTTTTTATGGTCAACAATTGTTGATATTTGTTAATAATATTATTTTCGATAATATATTTGTCGTCGACAATGATAGGAAAAAAATCATTAAGAAAAGTACTGTAAAAAAAGTACTATCAACAATTATTAATCGTTGAAAATACTATTATGGTCAAAAAAAAATTTTTTCAAAACAATTAAGTAGTGTTCAAAATAGAAGTTGTCAAAAATATTAATTTTTCTTATAGCGTTACTTGATTAGTTGAGAGGGAATATCTTACCTTGAACTTAATAAAAAAGTTAATAAAAATAATTTTATAAATTCTCTTATTAATTAAAAAGAATATGTAACCATAATTTTTATTAACTTCAAAAAAATAAATATTTTCTCAACCAATTAAAGAAAACCTTAACAAGTACTCCTCCAACACTTATTAGACGAGTAAATCTTTAATTAAAAATATTGATTAAGAAAGGGAGTTATCTAATAAGTGTCCTAGTGCACTTGTTAAGGTTTTCTTTTAGGAAGTAGGTCAAGTTCTTTATATCCTTGCCATCAAGTTCTCCAATATAAATATAACACGTGTCAAAAAGTACTTAGATGACCAATCACAGTAGAGAGAAAATGTAGAAAATCACCTTTTATATAATCAAGCACAGAAGAAAGAGAATATAAATACAATATATGATTGGTAAAACTTGATAGCAAGGATATAAAGAACATGACCTAAATTTTTTCCTTTCTTTTATGAATTGAGAGAAAATGTATTGTCTTGAATTTAATGAAAAATCAATAAGAATGATTTTTTAAATGTTTTTATTGATTAAAATAAATCTTTAAATACTATTTGTAGGACACCTACTAATAAAAGTATAAAACCTATAGTTTTGTAAGGATACTTGTTAATAAAACCGAAATCCTTGTACAAATTGTGAACATCTAGATAAATCAATAGTTACAACTTACAACAGTGTGTGCAATGTCGGAAGAGGAGGAGGTAATGAGTTTAATCATTGCTCAATGACTTTCGTTTCATTAATTTTAATAAAAATCTCGCAGCTTCTTCTACTTCAATGTATTGGGTGCCTGCGCCAAATAATTGACGATGGTTTAGGTATGTTTGTATTTAAGATTAAGGAAGAGAAGAAAAGGAAAGAGAATTAAGATTTTTTTAAAAAATAAAAATAAAAATTGAAAGAAAATATATTGAAAGATTAATCTTTAATTCTTCATTATCATTCTCCTTCACAAATTTAAGATACTCTAAATTAGAATATTTTGGAGAAGGTATCAACTCCCAATGACCCAAACAAGATGAGAACATATGAAAGGTTAACCTTTTACCTTCCCTTCTCCTCTAATTACTTCCTTTCCCCTCTTAATTCCCAAACAAGCTTTAATTTCTTTTATTTTTTGAATTTAAGTAGTAAGTTTAATAGACATAAAAATATAGTTACTCTATATTAAAAAGAAACTTTTAGTGCTAATTGCTTGAGGAATTTTTTTTTTGATAACGCTTGAGGAAAGATTTGAGTATTAATAATTTGATTTACAAAAGAGGTATGATCTTATCATAGTTTGATACTTGAAAAATAAAATATTTCAATTTAGCCCATAATAAAATATCAATTTTGAATCAATTGGTCCATTTGATTAATAAGAGAATAACGATTTAACTAACAATAATAATATATATTAATAAATGTTAACTGCCTATATTAAATAATAAATTAAGTTTTATTCAACAATTAAAAATAAAATATATTAAATTCACAAATAAACTCTATAAAAATTTATTGTTTGGATTTTTTATTAAGATTTTATAAATTTAATATATTTTTTTTACGTCAAAAGTACATTACTTATATCTTTTTTAAAATAAAATTTAATTTAATATTTAACAGTCGATCAATTATATATATATATGAATTTCATTAAGATTATCGTCTATTAAATTTATATTTATCATATTACTTAATAAAATAATTAAACTAATAGATAATTGATATTTTATATTATATGGACCAAATACAATTAACATAACATAAACTTTTTAAGACTAAAAAATGAATTCAGTGTGATTAAATAAGAACATAAAAACCTACATAATTCCAGATTAGCATAATTAAAGATTTACACGCATAAAAAATATCTTTGATGGGATCAAATCAAAAAAGTAGAAAAAAAAAAATTGAATGGTCAAAGATGCAATTATACGGCGAAGGAGCGAATGTCACATCACATGCATGAAAACATATCTGAATCTGAAACATTAGTGATTACCAGGATTCTCAAGTAGAGATTTTGGCACTACACACACACACACTCAAATTAATTAATTGATTAATTAATTAATTGGTGGTCACAAATGAATGAAATGGCAGCTTATTTTATTCACCAATATATGCAAATTTCAAAAAAGTATGATGTGGATGGAGAAGTACGTGGACCAATCACCCATTGCCCAATATAACGCGTTATCATCTTCCATCACACAAAATATTGCATCCACATCTGATCTGATGTTATATAACACCTAATTAATTGATGGATTAATTTAATTAATATTTAGGAGTTTTTTATTTATGATTCGGATATTCATCAAAATTAACATGATGGTTAATTTTTTTAGTACTGTGAAATTTAATATTAGAGATGATTAAATAGTATTTTTGTCAAGTTTGGGGACTAAATAGTTGTCATAGTTAAACATTTCAGGGACTAAATAGTAATTTGACCAACAATTCAGGAACTAAATAGTATTTTACCTCTTCGAATATTCATCAAAATTAGTATGATGACTAATTCTTTGAATGTTACGAAATTTAATATTAAAGATAACATTCTCAATAAATAACGTTCTATTCACATATTCCTCAAAAGATCAAATTCAGAGAGTTGATACCACGTTGATAATTAATTATTAATGTTTAGGGATTAAAAACAAAATTTAAAGCAAAAGTGGAAGGGACATTTTGCAATCTCTGACAGGTGCAGTAGGCAAGCAAGATAATTAGTCTCTATCTGCATTTCACTTAATTATACGTAGTGATTAATTAGCTAAATGTAGTAGTAGTACTATTATATATGCAATTAATGAATTCAGATACAGAAGTCGTTTTTCTTAATTATAACGACTTTGTCCTACGTAAGTACGTACTCACTACTCGGTTTTGTTGTAATGTTCTCTAACTTCTACCTAACATTTCCCAATCTTTAATGAGTTCTTGACCTACTCTATATACTAAAAGACGACGTTGTTGTAACTTGTAACCGTTTTTGCTAAGGACAAAATTTATATGCTGTTATTTACATGTTTTTTATAAGATTAATCAATTAAGAAAAGATATGTGTCTCAAAATTAACACATATCTTTTTTAATTGGTCAATCTTACCAAAAACATGTAAGCAATAACATATAAGTTTTTTCCTTTTGCTAATTGGTTTAGGTAATGCGATAGAGCTATCAATAGCTCAAACTCATAATTTGTCAGTCGTTGAATTTATTTGGAGATCTGTGTCATAATACTTTTTTTAAATATAAGATGGCACAAATTTCAAAACGGATTCAACGACTTGCAACTGGTGAGTTTGACTATTAATAGCTCCAAATAATGACCCATTGGTATATTAAGATTTTTTTTAATTAGAGGGGAGGGAATTTATTTTTTTAAGTTGGTGAAAATTCAATTAACATATTTTTTAAGACCCTCCTATTGAATGAACTTTGAAGAGAATACTTAAAGAGTGCCTTTGTGGCACTTGTTAGTAAAACTTTATTTAATTGATCAATCAAAAATTTATTTTATTTTTTAATTTTTTTAATTAATTTTTTTTCAAATTTAAAGTTATTATTGACTTTAATAAATATATACTCTACTGAATAGATAAAACTTTAACATATGTCTTAAATAGATACGTTATTTTCTTTTTAAAATTATGTATCAGACTTTTCTGGGTTGGATCTCCAATCTTTTCTTCTACCAAAAAAAAATGTATTGGACAAAAATTAATATCATTATGTATTCAAAAGTAGTTATTTTTAATTTTTCACAACTTCAAGTATATATTGTCATTCTTTCTCAACTAATACAAAAAATTTTAAAAAATATCTCTAGGTTAGGGCACTCGTTAATTAATTAGTTTTATATAATACGTTTAAATTTTAATTTTATTCTTAAGCAATTAGAGTTGTACACTTCAAAAATTCCAAGTTCAGATTGATTAAAACATGATATCGTCATTTCTTGTTAATTAAGCTTAGGCTAACTTCTTATATAGTGTGTACGAGAGAGAGAGAGAATTATATTTATGAGCTAGATAGGAAGGGAAAGCAATATTTAATTGGTATGATAATGCTTGGAAAACAAAAGATAAGGATATAATATAATTAAGGTGCGTCAATAATTGTTTTTATGTATCTACGCGTGACTTGACTTCCTAAACAATACACACTTTCCTCCTTAGTTTGCCACCCATTGACTGAGTAGATGTTTAGTGGTACGGTAGTACTGAATTTCAGTACATTCCTCCAATCAGTTGGCCCCTAAACCATTCAAGGTGGGCCCTAATTAATGTGAGTTTTTATTTATATTAACAAATGGCACAACATGATTGGAGGGATGCACTGAAGTTCAGTGGTACGGTACCATTGAACTTTTATCCCCATGAATGGGTGTTGGATATGTTAATGCCACATCGAATAGTATGCTATGTATAGGATAAAAGTTTAATGGTACCGTACCACTGAATTTCAGTGCATCCCTCCAATTATGTAGTGTTATTTGTTAATATTAATAAAAACTCACATTAATTAAAGCCCACCTTGAATGGTTTAGGGACCAACTGATTGGAGAGATGCACTGAAGTTCAGTACTACCGTACCACTGAACATTTACTCCTATGTATGATGGAGTTTTTGAGTGGATTGATTCTTTTTCTTGAGCAGTTATTTTTGAAAAAAAGTCATTTAAACAATTTAGATTTCAACATAGTATCAGAGTATAATTACTCATAGTGCATACAAATTTAAGGTTCACAATGCAAAGAAAACTTATTGGAGAATTTTTTTTTTTTTTAAAAAGAAGGCTAACGGAGATATTAAAAAAAAAACAATTGCCTTTTAGGTGTAAAGAATACAAGTTCAGAAAAAAAAAAAATTTAAACCTTTTAAAACTCAGAAAAACACAAGATCATAATAGTAAAAAAGAAAAGATAAAGTATTATCAACTAATATGAATATATGTGTGTGTGTGTGTATATATATATATATATATAGATACCTACGCTGAAACAGATAGCTTAGCTTCTAATTAAAATACTAGGTCCAACTAGGTAGAAATCCATCCGTTCACAAAATGGTGAGGCTTCAAGTTTAATATTAAATTTTTATTAGATTAAGTTAACAAAAGGTATTAATTTTTAATATACATGGTCGTGCTTCAATTGATATATAAATGGTAGCTTAAAATATACACTTAATAATTTTTTCTTACTCAGCTTTGCATCTCAGAGCTTCCCCATCATTACGTGAGATTTATGTTACTTTGGTATAAATGCACACATATAAAATGAAAAGATGTAAAGTAAAAGGATGTAAAAATAAATAATGTGTTTGATATGTAAAAATGTGATGTAAAGTTTGTAAAGTAAAGTATTAAAAAAAATACTAAAATGCCCTTACTTTATAATTAAAGTATTTCTTGATAGATAAGAAAGTAAAGAAAGAGAATAATTAGGAGTATTTTTTATATTTTTCTTTTAGTCCAATTCAAAGGAAAAGTCAAATGGTGAACAATGTTTTATATATAAAGTATACCAAACAATATAAAGTTTTGGAATCTGAAATTTTCCTTCCCTTTCCTTCATTGGAGTGTATACCAAACACAACCTTAAAAAAAGTTAAAACTCTTCCTTTATTTTTTTTATTAAACTCTTCCTTTAATTTCATTGAGACAGAAAAAAACTCTTCATCTAAAATGCTATCAAAACATAGACGTATATATTGTTTGGATTAGTAATTAATTCAAAAGAGCAAAGTAATTTTTGAAGGCATTTTAATTACTTCATCACAACTTCTTTTTTTGTTTGAAATAAAAGGGATTGAAGTTTCTAAAACTATGGTAATTTAATTAAGTAATTTTAAAAAAATCACTTGAATAGGTAAAATTTCATAATTTCTGCATAGAAAATGTCAAGTTGAAGAGTTCTTAATGGAAGGAACCCATTAAACGGGTCGCTACGTTCCTCCCTTCATTTCTTATATGAAACATTCCTCTCTTCATTTAATGATATTTTTTAATATTATAAAAACCAACACAAAAAAAACTCTTTGGAATTGATTAAGCACCAAATGTTTATTAATAATATTAATCACAAATGGGAAAAATGAAAAGACTATCGATATCAAACATCCTCCCCATAAACGATGGCATTAACTAATGTGGTATTGCGCATATGACAAAAGGTAATAAGGAGTCTATATTTTTTTAAATATTATCTTTTAAAGGATGAGATTAGAGTGTCATCCGTTGAAAAGATCGGTTGTTCCCAATAATAAACCTAACAATATTCAAGTGATTAATTATTAAACCTGCTCTAATAAATACTCTGATTATTTAAAAAAACCGAAGGCCTTAATAAATGAAGCAATTCAATTGCATCCTCAATATTTCTTACATGGCGTTTTCTTAGAATTAATCAGCACACTAGAATTCAATGTTGCCATTAATTAATTATATGAATTCTGAACCATGACGCACGATGCTCTTCATGTAATCTCATTTAACCTTTGACTTGAAAGGCAAGTGCAATTCTGATATATATCAAATAATATATATATATATATATATATATATATATATATGTTATTATTGTATCTACTGTTAATGGTGCCAAATATAATTTTTAAAACAAAAATATATTATACATATAAAGTATGAACTAACTAATTATGTGGTTCATTATATTTTTGTTAACAAAAAATGTCATCTTTTTTTTCAAAAAAAAACCAATGATATGAGAGTTATGTCATTATTAATTTTTTTTTTTAATTTTTTATAATTATTCTTCTATTGGAGGGAACTCGAACTATGTCCAAGTTAGCAGAGGTTTTATAACGAGAGTAACACTCTTTCAACAGAGATTTTTTCATACGCAAATCTTGAACATAAAATATTACTTGAAAAAAATAAAATATCTACCACTTTAACTAAGCACATGTAGGTTATGTCATTATCAATTTCTAACTAAAAAAATGTATACCAAAGATATAAAATATGTATCTAATTTTTTTCTTGGGTATCTTATATATATTGTTAGACATAAAATATTGTGGGCTTTAAAGCCCATACCGTGGCCCAATGCAACATCAAAGCTTGGACAATGGACAGTACTATGATCATTATGAAAATTATCTGCATTTTGACCAAAAACAAAAAGAGAAAATGATCTGCATCATTGTTATAAATAAATAAAAACACTTTCAAATTCTTAATCAAAATAAAGTATACGAAAAAAATTATAAAAATCAATTATAACATGAGATAAATTTTATAAAAAATAAATGTGTTAGTTATTTATCAAAAAACTTAATAATAAAATATAAAAATTATACCTAATTTTTTTCAAAAATAAAAGTATAAAGGACAAAAGGTATGCAATTAGAATTTGTCAGTGTGTTTAAAGTTTTTGGGCCTTAATTAGGCCCCATTGTACAATCCCTGTTCAACTGTACCAGATAATCATTTGACAAAAAAAAAAAGTACCACTTAATCATCTTGTAAGTTGTAACTTTTCTATTTTAACTAAAATAATTATAAATATGACCAAACTAAAATAATTATATAGAAGTTAATTAAAACAATAAAAAAAATTGCGTTATAAAAAGTATATTATCTTGTATCTTAAGCCATTTTGTAATTGTAGCCTTTTGAAAGACTTATTTTTAGTATGTTTTGGGTTTTGAAATTGAATTGAATTAAAAAGAAAAATAGAATTGGAATTGGTGGGTATTGAATTGAATTTTTAAGATAAAAAGTATATTTGGTATGTAAAAAGTAGAATAAAAAATTTGTAAAGGAAGTAAACTAAAAAGATCAAATTACCCTTCACAATATATTTTTAATAAAATATATCCATACCAAATACAATCTTATTATATTAATTAATTAACTAGGAGAGGCAAAAAAGTCTTTTTCCACCTCAATTCCAATTCCAATTAGCAATTCCATGGTACCGTTGTTGGAATTTCAATTCCATAAATTCTTATAATTGAGCAATTCCAAGAATCCCAATTCCATAAATTTTTTGTATGGATTAGTCTAGGATGCAACTTGTTGCATGCATGCAATGCAATTTCGGCTGATAGGATTGTGACACGTGAAAAATTGCATTGTATCTCAAGTTATCATACCCACATGTCACAATCCTATCGGTCGAAATTACATTGAAATTTCTTGTCTTTGTGTAATTCCAATTCCAAATTGCAAACCAAACAGATGGAAGAGGAAGTGGAAGATAAAGTAAATGAAGTAGTAAATGTTAAAAAAAAAAAAAAACATTTTTACCCTTCATTTTTCTCACGTGACATGACACTTACATATACATGAGCTTCTCTTCACTATCATATGTTCCCAAGTGTGCAACAAATCTTAACTCCATCACTCCACAAACACCAAATAACAGAGACGAAGAGACAGAAAGCATATATGAAGTTCCCACAACCCCCCAAATAAGATGCACAATCCCACTAACCCATCAAAACCCATCCATCCATTGCATCTAAATCTAATAATATAACCATTTCTTCCGCCTGCACAGGGAATTACCAACGTTGACGGTTGACCTTCCCTTTTCCTGTCGGTTTAACATACCTAACATGTTCAAGTTGAAAATTTTACTTACTCCGATCTGAACAATGTTTTGGAACATTATAAGTTAAACGAACACTGTACTTAAGCCAACAAAACAAAACAAAACATAATTTTAAAAGTTTCCTAATAATTAAAAAAATTTTAATTAAATACCAATGTTTTGTCAAATGATAGTTGAACAAATTAGTTAAACTAAAAATAAATTGTAAAGAGTAACTTGTAATCTACCAAAAATAATATAAAATAAAAGAAATGATGGCGGCCCAAAATCCACATACTCCATCTATTATATACACTGAACTAATTTTAAGTTATAATTATTAAAGCATGTTCAATTTAATACAAAATGCATATATATATATATATATATATATATATATATATATATATATATATATATATATATGGGGGGGACTAAAAAGTTATTCCGTAATCTACTTATAGTAAATCTCGATTTTTGCAGAGTTTTTAATTTTTTTTATATTTATATCTTTCATACTTTAGATATTCTTTAGAAAAAGTTTATAATTTCTCAAATTTAAATAAAAAAGTGAAGAAAACTATGAAAAAAATTCAGCCTAACATACTAATGCATAGAAGAGCCAAACACTAGATCCATTCTCGGCCAATACGTGTAGGAAGAATTTACAAAAAGGAAAAAAAGGGTTCAGTGCTTGCAAGTAAATTGTCAAATTTGAGAATTTAAGAAAAATTATAAAAGAGGCTAAACTAATATTTACTCGCAGATTGTAAAATGTAAACTCGTAAGCATTTATAGTTACTGAAAATATATTATTATCATGATTAATATAAATAAAATAAAATTTCAAATAACAAAACTTGAAATGCAATTGATACATAATTATTGAATACAAATTCATTCAAATTATAGATTTTTATTCTTAATTTATACACTTATTAGAAAATCATTACTATTTTCTGATTAATTTTTAATAAAGAAATTTTCAGTATAAGTGAGCTTCACAATAAACTAAAAATAATATTTTTAATGCATTTGATAAAAGTTAATTCGTTTTGTTTATATATAAACATAAACTCGTAAAAATGTAAAAGTTAACTTAAAAGTTTGGCACAAGTTTACATATTTTTGAATTTAACATGAGTTAACTCATTTTATCTATATATATAAATATAAATCCGTAAGAATTTAATTAAGAGTTTGTGGAGAGTTTAAAGACACAAGAATATTTAAAAAAAAAAATGAAAAAGAATGGATGATCATGTGAATTTTGAATGATGAGTAAACGCGGTATAATCAAGACTTTCGAAGTTTTAACAAGTAAGCAATGGCATGTGTTGTGATGGAAATTAAATATAGCAAAAAAGAACAACAAAAACTCAATAAAGTTTCGCAACCCAATCATGATTAATCTTCTTCTTCTTCTTCTTCTTGGATACGTTGAATTAATTCCAATTGCCTCTGTGTATAATGTCTCATTACAAAAGCACAAGTATTATATATATATATATATATATATAGTGTGTGTGTGTGTGAACATAATCAACTTGCTTTAACATTTAGGACAAAACATCATCCCTCATTTTCTTCTACTGTTCTCTCACGTTTTTTCCCATGTCCATTTACACGTTACACATGACTTTGTGAACCAGGATTGTTATGTGCGAAAATAACATGAGGTATTGTTGTACAATGTATCATATGAGGAGAGAGACGTATCACTTTGAATCATATGCTATGTCGCATATATAAGTTATGTTTGGTTATAGGGAAGTACGGGAGAGGGAAGTTTTCTTCCTTCTGTATAAGGAGGGAAAAAATGGATAGAGAACAAATCTTTTCTCGAGACAGGGAATCTATTTTAAAAAGGGAATGTATATGTGTGAAAATTGATGAAAAGTTATATTGAAAAAGTCAATTTTATGCTAAAAAAGTGGAGCTCTTACATAAGGGCAAAATTGACTTTTTATTATTTTATCTTTTAGTTATCTGTTCTTCATTCTATCTTACGAAACAAGATTAGTATTACAATTTAATTCCATTTTCGTGCATATCAAACAAACATTTTTTTATCCTATTCTATCTTTCACACTTCCTTTTCAACTTTCACTTCCATTTCCTTCTAAAACAACATCCACCCTTCCAAATGCTACCACAAGGAAAGAAAATGACACATGTGACCCCATCCATGTGTCACGAATCTCAACTCTTTTTTTTATTAGCAGAAGATCTACTCTCTAAATAGTCATAGAGTGAGAATATATTGTTCACGTAAGGTCTCTATTATATAAATGAGATCCACTACGTACTCATTCAATTTCGTGTCTATCTCTCTCTTCACGTGTCAGAGTTAAAATCTTTAATTATATAAACAGTTGTTCCATTAAATGGCCTCACCTTCACCACCTTCACCATCACCAATTACACACACAGGGGATGGATCATAGAGTGAGTTTGAAGGGTGGTAATGGTATAAATGCTTTCTCTGCTCTCACCATTGCTGATAATATTGAAGCTCCTTCTGCTAATCACAAACCTCCCATTCTTCCTGGCTGGTTTTCTGAGTATTCCTCCATATGGCCAGGTGGATTATATAATATATTTTCCTTCCTTTTATTATCTTTTCATGCCTAATTTTTCTTGTCCAAAATCTCCATAGTTTTTCTACAATGCATGCATGGCCTTTTCAGAAATCACCAGATTTTCAGATCAGTGGAAATTAATATGTAATATATATGGTTTCATACACAAATCTCTACTTTTCTTCTCTTTTTTTCCCTCCTTTTCTGTGGTTTTTAAATTTTAATTCCAAAAAAGATAGAAATGTGTACTTGTTGCAGGGCAAGCACACTTTTTGAAGGTTGAAAACATATTGTTCCAAGGCAAATCTGAATACCAAACCATGCTGGTATTTGAGGTGAGAATATTTACCATATATATATATATATGAATTAGCTTAATTAATTAGTATTAAATTTAAAAAAATTGAATTTGATTTGATGATTGCAGTCATCAACATATGGTAAAGTGTTTGTGTTGGATGGAGAACTCCAACTGACAGAGAAGGATGAATGTTCTTACCAAGAGATGATGACTCATCTCCCTCTTTGCTCTATCCCAAACCCAAAAAAGGTTCTATTCCATCCACTAAGCTTCTACAAATTACTATAATCCAAATTAATTGGACCCTCTGTGCTTTTATTCTTTACATATATATCTATCATCATATGTTTCAGGTGCTGCTTATTGGTGGTGGAGATGGTGGCATCCTCAGAGAAATATCCAGACACTCCTCTGTTGAGCAAATTGACATCTGTGAAATTGACACCATGCTCATTGATGTACATACATACTTAAACTCAAATCTTTCCTGGATTCACATTATTTGGAATGTAAATGAAATGTGTGTGTGTGTGAGATACGAGCACAAGTCCTTTGGAGAACCACACCTCAAAAGCTAGCTATTGTAGTGAGAGAGCCCAAGGCCTTATAAGGCCCTTCCTTGAAGGTAACCTCCCCAATGTGGGACTTGTATCAGTGTGTGTGTATAACAAGATTTTGTTTCATGTTTGAAGGTGTATAAAGAGTACTTCCCAGATGTAGCAGTTGGATACAAGGACTCTCGAGTGAAGCTTCATGTTATAGATGGTGCATATGCATTAATTCTAATATTCTAATTTTATATATAATATAATTGGTGAGATGGATGAATAAAATTGATGATGAAATTACAGGAAGTGTGTTTCTGGACTCTGTTGAAAGAGGCACCTACGATGCAATAATAGCAGATGCCTTCGACCCAATAAGTATATATATATCTCTGTCTTACCAGCTTCTTACTGATTCAAATTCAATATTGAATTTACAAAGTAATTTATGATAATGTGTGTATATGCAGGAGGAGGTGATGACGAGCTTTTTGAAACAGAATTCTTTGAAAAGGCTTCAAGAGGCCTACGAGCAGGAGGAGTATTGTGCATTCAAGCAGAGAGCATATGGTTTAGGTCTCTGGACATTCAACAACTTGTCTCCAAATGCACCCAAACTTTCAAAGGCTCCATTGATTATGCATGGACTTCTGTTCCTGCTTATCCAAGGCAACCACCTACCTATACCTTCTTTTAATTACTTAATTACCCTTTTTCATTTTTATCATCACCTCTCCATTAGGTCAAATTACTCTTTTGGTCCTTAACGTTTGCACCAAGTTTAATATTGGTCATCAACATTTCAAAAAGTTATTTTAGGTCCTCAACGTTGTTTTTTTTTTTGTCAAAATTGGTCCTCCAGTGTAACTCCGTATGGTTTTTTTGTTGTTAAATGCTGACGTGGAAGGCTTATGTGGCACACACTCTCTCCTACGTGTCATATTTGGATGATATGACACGTAGGAGAGAGTGTGTGCCATATAAGCCTTCCACGTCAGCATTTAACAAAAAAAAAAACAGACGGAGTTACGCCGGAAGACCAATTTTGACAAAAAAAAAAATGTTGAGGACCTAAAATGACTTTTTGAAACGTTGAGGATCAATATTAAATTTGGTGCAAACGTTGAAGACCAAAAGAGTAATTTGGCCCCTCCATTACTATTCATTATCTCAATTCAAATCCTTATCATTTCCGGGTTTGATGGGATGGGAATAGAATGCTATCTGGATACAAAAAAGAAAAACATAGCAATTCCTTCCTATTCCTTTAATTTCCATTTGTACTGTACCTTCAAAAGAATCCCTAAACCATCAATCTTTAGAATTGACTTAACCTAGCTAATTAGTTTTTTTGTACACCAACTTTTAGTTGTTGCACATGCATGTTAACACTTTTTCCTTGGTTAATATTGTAGCACATGCATGTGAACACTTTTTCCTTGGTTCATCTTCTCTCTAGCTACCAAACTCTTCTTCTATTCCTTTTCCTGCTACCAAAATTCCTTACAAACAAAGGGTTAATTACACTAATATTATTCAAGACAATTATAAATTCACTTTATCTACACACAAATCTATCATTTAGTCGTTGCCATGCAAATCTCATCTCAATTTTTTTTTACCCTAACCTATCCGATCATCAAGGGAGTCAACCATAACAATGGGTCCTACAAAAAAAAATCTAACAACTACGAGGCCTAAAACAGTTATGACTTAAATGGGTTCTTTAAGTATCTAGTCGCGTTCGATAACAATGTGTATGGAGATTAGTGTTTCGTGCCTAGTACTAAAACTCCATTTCGAAAAGTCTGTAGTCCGATCGAGGCGGCAGTGAATACTTGTACGCAAAAAAAAAAAAAAAAAACTAACCAATTATCTATTGTTTAATTTTCAGCGGGGTGATTGGCTTCTTGCTTTGTTCTACGGAAGGCCCATATGTGGACTTCAGAAATCCAATTAACCCCATTGATCCACACAACTACGGCGTATCAAAGCAACCCTTGAAGTTTTACAACTCTGAGGTATCATATTAATTTAGTTAATTAAGCGACGCAATTTTTTTCTATTTAATTCCATTTATAAGTTCATTATCTCAATTGTTTGTCGGGTGAGTCTATGACGCAACTTGTTGCATCATGCAATGAGTTATGTGGTACAATTGTAACTATTGATATGATCCAATAAATTTAATTATGATTTTCTCCGTTGAAATATTCTTTAACTTTTTTGAAACTAAAGTAAGTTGGGGAACATACCCTCAAAAAATTTAACTCATAAGGGGGAAGAAATTAAACTCTTAATTAAATATTTTATTGAGTATCTCATCTTACCGGATGTGGACTTAACTTGTATGTGTAATTAATTAATTTCAGGTTCATTCAGCAGCATTTTGCTTGCCATCGTTTGTGAAAAAGGTGAAGAGTAAGAGGTGCATGAAGGGTAGTACTGAAAATGGATGGAGTTGATGATAAGCATTAAGAATTTTCCGGCAATATTGCATGACACAACTTATGCACATTAATTCCGACATTAATCTTTCCCAACTGAGACGACATCATTATATTGTGTCTGGGTTTTTTCACCAATTTTGTTACTATGTTGTCCCCCAAAGTTTTGTGTGTCATTTGGTTTTCTTTTTTGTTTTTTTGCCTTCAAAATCACTACTTGCCTTTATTAATTATTCCATTTTTATATATCCTTATTCCTTACACCATGCAATAATTAATGTTGATTAATCATTTCTTGATCCTGCCGCCAACATTTTATTACTTTTTTGTTGATTAATCGCATACTGAGAACATTTTCAGTAGTATGACATGACTGAATTTCATCCTATCTATCCAATCAATTGGTCCCTAATTTATTCAAAGTGAGTCCTTACTGTTATTGCATTATATGATTAAAAGAATGTATTGAAGTTTAGTATTATTATCCATAATGTAACTATGAAAATCATTTCATCCTATAAAAATGCATCATAGCCAATTTTTACTAAAAAAAAAAAAAAAGCCACTGTAAGTTACCATTGACAATAAAAAGAATTAATATCAATTCCACACCAAGAGACAAATTAAATAAAGTTAGCGCCAAAGTAAATATATGAGAAACTTTGCTAAAATTTAGTCTCACTAAAAGTTGTGTTGCAAATACTTTTACGACAACTACAACGAAAATTTATAAAATATAGTTATTAACTATAAGATAAGTTATTAATAATTGACTTTAATTAATTAATGTTAAAAATGATTTTTTTGGGTAGTGGATCTGTAACCAAAAAAAGAAGGGAAAAAAACTTCATTTGAAAGCAAATTGAACGTCATAAATGGCACCAACGTGGTATGGCACAGATAGTAAGGAGTTTATGTCACTTAATTATCGTCTCTCGCGTTCAATCCTTGGAGGGATAGAAATGAAACGCCATCCGGGTCGCACTTAGTAATTGGCCTTACAATACCCGAAAAATTAGTCATCAGGTCCGCTCTGGTGATTAGTATGCAGAAAAAAAAAAGTGACAAATGGCATTTGTTAAAATATAATAACAAAAATCTTAATCGCTAATCTGAAAACATAAGTAAATATTATAATTTTCATTTAAATATAAAAAACGAATAAAAGCTCTAATAATTATGTCCATATACAATTGATGTATCAAATCTTAACAATTTTCACAACAACCTAAGGCAGAACTTTTGACCTACCAAAAAAGTAAATCAAAGGACTGAAAATCATTCAAATGTGTCAAGAAATAAAAACACATCAATGGACTTTTCTCAGATTTCCCATAAAAGAGAATCTGAAGATATTTATTTGTTAGAAAAAGGCTGAAAGAAAGAAAAAAAAAAGTAGTGATGGAAAAAGGAAGGAACTACTATTGCATAGCTAAAAGGAGCCAGAAAAACTTATGCTCTCTCTCTCTTTATATTCTCAAAGAATATAATAAAGTCAGAAAGGAAATATTTATAACCTTTTAAAAATAAAATTAAAATCAAGATTTATAAATAACATATAAAGATGCAAGGGAACGAGGGATTATAGTAAGAAAGCGTTACGGCTCAATAAGTAAAAGATTATTTAAGTTTTCACCATTTTATTATATTTTTTAAAAAAATTAACTTACACAATTTTTATTTAAATAAAGCAAATGACTCTTCCCTTCTCATGAAAAAGTTGACTGAATTATACCGCCCTTACTTTTAAAATAAAAATTCACACAAAACTCTTTTAATTTAAATAAAATAATACAATATATGACTATTTATTTTAACCAAAGTATGCTCATCAATTTATTAAAAGGCTACTTTTATAATTTACATACAATAAAAATAAAGGGCCCATCAAGCCCAGGATGGGTATGCTTTTAAGATTTAAGCATTGGATTAACTAAGTTAGTTACATAATTTCACAACAAGAAAAATAATATTTTAAACAATTTATATTTTGATTATTGTTATTAATTATTAAAAAAATACATTTTTAATAATTAAATTTTAATATATAAAAAAATTAAATTTTAAAAAAAATTCAATGATATTATTCTCAACGGTCAACAATTGTCTATATTTATCAATAATATTATTTTTAACAATACATTTATTGACGACGATTGTCTAAAAAAAATACCGTTAAAAAAATATTGTAAAAAGAGCATTATCGACCGTAAAAAATAATATTATTATCTTTTTTTCAACAACTTATTTCAATGGTTAAAATTTGATTGTTGAAAAAAAAATACATTTTTTAATTATTAAATGATCATTAAAATATAAGTTATTAAAAATACTTAATTTTTTATAGTGTTTATAGAGAGAACATTTTTTTTTAAGGGTAAAAATCAGTGATTTCAAAATTATTAGATATGACACTAGTGATATGTTAATGAGTTAACGTCAGACTCAATCTAAAGAATTGTCGAAACCATGAGGGAAGAACATATATATATATATATATATATTTTAATTGCCCATGGATTAATGACATATTATTATAAGAAAAAAAGTTGGAAACAAAGACTAATTAACTCAAGGTGTCAACGAAAACACCTTGGTATCTTTCGGCAAAACCCAAAATAATAATTAGCTCTTTGGTTTGGTGAACGTAAACATTTGAAGGGGAAAAAAAAAAGAGCGGCGCAATTTTTGACCCATGAATTAGACTTCTTTTATAGAGTTGATAAGAAAGTGGCGTCCATATCATAAATGTGTAAAGATGGTTGGTGAAAGCTTATAATAAGCTTTGGATTACGTCTGGTCATTTTTCGCTCATGACAATTGTATAATTTTTTGTGATATCTTATTTAATGAGTCATTTTTAAGAATATCTGTAAATATTTTTTGAGCTCGGAGGCCTACATTGACCTTGAACTAAGACACCATCTCCTTACCTAAATTCTTTCTTAAAAAAAATGAGATGGTTGGTGAAAAAGACTCAGCCAAAGTATAAACCCTATAACTACCAATCTCCAAGAAGATTTTGTTAAAGACACTTGAAATTTTTTTTATTGGTTAATAAAATAAGAGTATAGGTACAATTTTGTCTTTAAAAATTTTGATTATCAAATTTGGTCATCAAAATATGAGTTTATTCTATGTTCTAGTTAGTCTTTTCATAGCACCCTATTAAGTCTCTTTAACAAAATCAGCAAATTGCTATGTGAAATGTTAAATACACGCTAAAGTACGCTCTGTATAAATATATGAATGTAAAGTACTGTAAAATAAAATATTTTAGAATAAAGGAAAGTACTGTAGAGAGAAATGAGGAGAGAGATAGAGAAAAAATATGATAAAATATTTATTTGGTATATATAAAATATGATATAAATTTTTTTAAAAAATCACAAAATACTATAATTTTATTGTTTAACATCCTTACCAAACGAACCCTAATATAAACACAAGTTCTTAAAACTTGGAAGAACTTCACTTCAAAAACTATGCACGATAAGTCGTGAACTAGACGTCTAGGAGATTTGCTCACACAGAATGACAGAAGTACCCTAAAATATTGCAAAACGCAACGTTTGTTGTTACATTCCAAAAAGTGCTTCACTTTTACAAAATGAAAATGCTTCTATATGGTCTTTTAATATTAAAAAAAAAATGCTTCTATATGTATGCAGCTATACCATAATACCAATTCCTTTAGACGTCATAGTAAAGGACACGTGTCACGAGAGAATTTTACTTTGCAAATTCATCACTCTTGCTCAAACACAATCGACGTCGTCTAACTAATGATGGACAGATGGAGGGAATGATAGTAACAAATATAAGGGCATGGTTGGTTGGAGGTTTAAAAAGAGGATTTGAGTTAAGAAAATAGCTTATGTTTAGTTGATAGTTTGAGAAAAAGAATTATATAACTCATGTTGGTTTGATAGTTAGAAAAGTTTGGGTTTGGACATGGCCCTGTGTAGATGACTTTGTCCAAATCTTTATATGATCATTTTGTCCTTTTATTATTATCAAATTTTAATTATAGAATAAATTGATCATTGTATTCTTTTTACATTTTTATTTCTAATTTCATTCTCATATTTTTTATGTCATACTAAACATAATTTTAAATATTTTTATTTTCATTATATTCCTATTCCTATTCTCAAATCTCAATATAAAAGGAGGGAAAAACCTTTCCTTAGAAGACCATTTTTTATGGAAAGAAAAAAGCTTCCCGAAAAACCTCCTTAGGAGGGAAAAAGAGAATATTTGTTAGATTCAATCCCATTGATATATCATATGAAATTCTGTTCCAGTTCTGGAAATATTTGTCTGCAGCTTGGACCAACTTTTGTTTTCGTTCTTCCTATAATTGCTGTATTCACCCTCCAAAGCGGAAGGAAGACAAATATTCAGTCTGCCCAAATTGATCAATAAAAATGAATTTGTGATATAACCATCGTGTTTGAATAGAATAGTTGTTTCGGTTTTATGGTTTTTAAAACACATTTTTATGAATTAAAAACGAATACCAAAATTTGAAAACAAAGAACAGTGAACAGACCGATAATCAAAGGTATGCTTTTATAACAAACACAAACTATATATATATATATTACTCAAGATACCATGTATGTAGCCCTATAATTATCATGGATTATTAATCATCATATCATGTATAAGAATTTAACACGCTCAGCTTGAATAGGAAGCTATGTTTATCAGACTGTGATTATGGGGAATGGACAAGATGATGAAGGATGATAAAATTTGCCCAAGGACTATTAAACATAGGAAAATCAGAAGAATCAGCTAATGAATTTTAACTCTGCAAGTTACTTGATATTGGCCAACACTGAAATAGGTATTTATAGAATTTCATATTCCAAAAGAGGGTACATACACAGTTTACATGTACGTGTAACATTTACACATGGAAATTACCTGAGAGGCTAAAGGGGTCCAACTCCAACAAAAGAGGAGTTGGATGCTTCACATCAAAAAATACATACGCTTCATGAGTGAGATATATATTGTACAAGTTCTAACTAGGCACTGACGAAGGAAAGAGCAGAGTCATTTGAAAGGATAAGACAATGTTATAGAGGAAGCTGATCCGTGTGAAGATCTTTTGGGTGCATGGACATTATACACAGACCGTGAGGTAGAAACAAATATACAGCTAAAAATAATATAACACCAAGATCAGCCTCTTCACCAACTGCTGGACGACGAGGATTAATCAAGTATATCTGGCTTGCACACCATAAGCAGTATAAGGTGGCTATAAACAAGACGAGAAGCAATGATCGATGCGATTTTTTCTTTACGTAGTTTGGTGGAGTTACTCTGTATGACCAGAAAGAAGAGAGGATATGTCAAAACCAGGCTGTGCCAACAATATATAACTTGATAATAAACACGGGTTAATGCATAAAAAAACACCTGTTGATGTAAAAAAAGCCACCAAATAAGCAAGTGCATAAGAAACCAATTACAACAACAGCATCTGGGTTAATTGGTGCTCGGCCTTCCCACCAACCCGTGCTCAAAATCCAAGTATAAGTGGTTGAGTGCCCATTCTCCTACATGGTTTTGAAGATAATATATATATTGCCCGTGAGATTGGAGTGAAAAAAGAGTAAAATTTGAGGACAAATTACAATAAAATGGCTGCAACATCTGGCTTTCCTTTGAGTTTGGACACCCCCAGATAGCTTGCTAACCAGTAAAACTCAGGTGAACGTAGTTTTTTGCTTTAGTAGCAGCATTGGAATAATACCAAATATGATGCAATAATTGCATATGCAAAGGATCAAGAAATCCATATATTAAATATCTATTTAAATTCAGGTAATTAGTAAGGAAATTAAGGAATATGGCCAGAAATAGTAATGAACTGAAGAGGAGGTGCAGTTACCATCTTTGAACCTTTGAGGACAAGGTTCTCGGTGAAGAGGTAGCAATTGATACATATTAGGACAGGACATGGTTAGAAATAATTAGAATTAGTTGTTATCGTAACAAATAAAGTAACTAATAGAAGGTATATAGAGAAAGATATGATGAGGTTACGCTGATGAATTTAAAAGACAACAAACTTTGGATTGCGAGTTTTCTCTATTTCTTGAATGAGTGTGCTATAGTCATTTAACATATGAGATTGGTTCGATATTGTCAAGTCACTCACACATAAAAAATACTAATATGGTAATTTACTTTGCAAATATTAAATAAATAATTCTGAGCCAAACAATTATTCTTTTCATTTAGAAATTAAAATTAAAATTTAAGACAAAATAGACTTCTACCTCAGATTCTCAGGCATTTGATGTTGGAACATCATAGAACTGAATCGCTTCTGCGCATTAAAAGAGTTGACTGAATTGAAATAACTGAATGTTAATGACTTGATTGAAACTAGACCTAAATTATGAATAAAAACTTGTTATTGAAAATAATTTAAAATTTCCATGGCTTTGTCTCCGTGTAACATGCAGCGCTTAAGAAAACAACAGAAAGTACAGATACATCGCCAGCCAAACTTTGAGGTTTTTTCCCATCAAGTTTGCAGGTTCACCTTGCAAGTTCCATGTTCTATTTACTTGAAAACTATTGGGTATGATATACATGCATTTGCCATATCTAAAGCATTTATTTAGGCAGAAAAAGTGGGAGGGGGATTTGATTGTTAGATAAATCAAAATCTTGAAACTCTTTTTGCCGATATTTGATATGCACTCGAACTCCACCAATGCATATAATGCTAATTAATGACTACGATAGTATGAACACTAGATTACCCAATCAAAAATGAAAAAAGCCATTGCACATGTACGTACACCACATCCAAAATTGACCGACCAGATAGGACATACAAGATAACATGTAAAATAAAGATCAAGTCATTTTACAATGAAGGGGGCATGCGTCAATGATTGCTGCTCAAAGAGGCTATCAAAATACGCCAAGAAAATCAAATTATGTCCCTTAATCACCGATTTCATTCTTTTCATCAGTGAATGAAAACCACATTTTTTGCTTCATTTAATATGAATCAAGACAAAGATCCACGTTTACAGAAACAAACACAAATAACAGGTAGCAACGTAACATATATAGCAAATGACAGCGAGATACTACCTCAAATAAATGATCTAGGAAGAAGTGAGTAAAAGAGCCAGCTGAAATCAACAAGAAACATTGCTTCCGTGAAAGGGGAACCTGAAACACAAAGTGAACGCATGAATTTGAAGCATCTAAGAAAGTAATTACTTAAATCCATGGCTCCATCATTTCTTAATTACTTCATGCCACACTTGAAGTACAACTCCAAAACCTCTAATTAGTTAACAGATTCAACATCCATCCATCCATCCCTCCCTCCCGAAATTCTTCTTTTCTTCTATTCACAATTGAAAACTGACTCACCTTGAAAACAGAATCAAGAAGCTGATTTCGAAGAAGGAACGCGGATATCCGAGAGTAGAGAAAACAGAGAGGAGCTCCCAAGATCAGAATATAATACAGAGGATGGTGGATGAGATCGGGAAGACGAGATCCAACAGAATCATCAGGAAGGCCGCCGACGAGTGAAGCAAGCCATTCCGAGAAAGAACCAATATCAGGACCAAAGAATGCGTTGAGAGCGTAGGTAAGAGTATGGTGAGGGCTGAATCTGCCATTGCTCACAGCGGTGAGAGCCAAGCCCGAGCCCATGGCGTACATCATGTGTGGACCCGGCCCTGGCATGGCGCCAATCGATTCAACTGCCTGCAACTAGGAAGGATCTAGAAGAAGAAGAAGAAGAAGAAAGAAGAAGAAGGAAGCTAATAGTGAGGTGGAAGAGGTGAATCCAATTAGTTTTATAGTTACTTTATTTAACCCTTATTTTTCACATTTATAGCAACTCCCAAAACGAAGAAAGAAGAAGATGGTTAAAGTTTGATGCTTTGGCTTGGCTTTCTATTAGGAGAAATAATTACCTGCATTTCAGTTAGTAATTAAATTCCTTCTTCTGGTTTTGGAATTGAATGATTTGGGCCTAACTGTCGGTCCAAGATCCAAATCATTGTTTACGGCGTTGTTTGGGCTGGGCCGTATTTGATTTCCAGCTCAAATAAAGACCCGTTGGACCTTTACTTAATACGAGCTGTTTCAAACATTTGATTTAGTTTTTTACAATTTTTTGTTTCTTAAATGCGAAAAATAAACAAGAAGTGAGAATTGTTTGGTTGTTGGTAAAAGTTAACGTCAATTGAGAAGAATTAAAAAAGGTTTAGACTTTATAGAGAGAAACATTCCATCCAACAAAGGAGTGGGGTCACGCTCAAGCCAATAATTTTCAAAAACAAATATTGTTAAATATAGTTAGTGAATTAATTTTTTTAAAAAAAAAAGCATAAATCTTATGAGGCTATGACTAGACTTAAAAAAGTTTTTTTTTTTCATATTTTTGTCATTAAGTTTTTTGAAGGAAATGTTTTAAAACATTTGTTTATAATTTTTATGGTGAACTCAATATTTGGAAATTATATTTAAATTTGTCCTAAAAACTATAAAGTAAACTTGATTTATTAAAGAATAAATATGTTAAAGATAACATGTTTTTTTGTCTAAATAATTGAGATATTTACTGTCGAACATAATAACTAATCTCCTTGCTAAATTATAAGCATCTCAAAGAATGAAACAATTAGTCTAATAACATAAAATTACTCCATACTCAAAGTCAAGAATCTAACTTTTGACTCTTGATCAAGGATAAATGAATCTTTCACTTAACTATACTTTTTGGATTGTTAAAATAAAAATAACATGTTACAGACCAATTTGGAACTTCTGAGAAAGAAAAATGATCAATTTAAAACTTTTAAAACATAAATTACCAATATGAAATTTGGGTACAACATAAAAGACCAAAATAAACTTTTCTCCTTAAATTTATTAAGATTAAATGGAGAGAATTCGCTTGACATGCCTCCTTCCTTATAGACCCCATAATAAGAATGACATCCTCACAACAAAACTATATCTATATGTAATTAGATTTTAGATAGGAAAAAACTTAGATCAAGTTCCTTATATTCTTGTCATCAAGTTCTCAAATATAAATATGACATGTGGCACCAAGTATTTAAATGACCAATCACAATAAAAAAAATTGTAAAAGATCACATTTTATATTAACAATGTAAAAATTGATAATACCACTTGTACAATGTGAAAGTTGGTAATAAGAAAGTTTGAAGATCGAAGGGATAAGGATGAAATAATATGGAAAAAGAGAAGAAGTGAAGAGACTTGCATCCCAAAACCAAAACCAAAACCAAAACCAAAACCAAATGCAAAAAGGTGGTTTTTATGGGAATTTAGTATTGAGTGGAGGCCAGGCACAACATAGGTTGTGAAAATGAGGAGACGGCGTGAAACACGGATAGAGGTAGTTACTACTACTGCCTTGCCTAGTGGATAATGTGGGTCTCACCTTCTCCCTCTTTCCCCATCCTCTCCGTTTTAAGGATTCCCTGCCCCCTCTCCTCTCCTTTCCTTTCCCTTTCCCTTTCATTCAATATTCCTTCATTCCTTCCCTCAATACAATACATATCTCATTCAAACTTTAAAACCCAATCAATACTTCACATTCTAGAATTTCACAACTTGTGCCCTTTAAACAATTCTTTCTATTTTACATTGCTATATATATATATATATATATATATTATTGAGTTTTGATTTTCAAAACCTTCAACGCCGTGCCCAACAAGTGGGATGGGACTCAAATAGGATCCAACTTAAGCCTAATCCAATATTTTACAATCATATTAAGTTTTGCTTCACTTATTTTATTTTCTGGATTTTAGATTAAATCTAGGTTATTCTGAGATTTTTAATATAAAAATGACACGTGACAATAAGTTTATGCCTCACCATTTTTACAAGACGAATCATATATAAAAGAGGGAGTATAAATGAGGTATATGATTGGAGAATCTTATAATAAAATTATAAAGAATTTTTCCTAAATTTTTTTTTAATTAAGACTTGTCTAAATTAATTTCTTTTGTAATGAATTTTACAAAAAAAAAATACTTATGAAACGTTTCGTACATGGACTAAAAAAATAGTTCCGAAATTATGAACTCCAGCATCTTGTAATCATGTGTTTGGTATATGGATTGAAAAAAATAGTCTCGAAAATCTTACAATCCCAAAAAGTTTGTAATCTTGTAATTCTTTATTTTTTTTAATTTTACCTTAAGGGGATGATATTATTGTAATCTCATAAGATGAGATTATTTTCAACATAGAATAAAATCTTGTAAAATAATCTAAAAAATATAAAAGTTCAACCAAATAACTTTTTTCTTATTCTCAAAAATTTTATTCTCGAAACTAGAATTCTTAAAAATAAAAAATCAATCCATATATCAAATGCATCCTTAAATTATATATGCATCAAATTAGTAGTTTTTTTAAGTATTACAAATATCTCTCGCCTTTCTATTTAATGATCTAGACAATAAAATAAAAAATAATTTTATTTGAGTCGAAAAGATCACAAAAATGAAACAACTCTCTCTCAATTTAAAGTTTAATATAATTACATTCCTAAGACTTCAACTCAATAATCAAGACTCTTAATTAAATTGAAATAAGCAACCTCTCAACGTTCCAGGTCTCCATAATAAAATTCTTAATTTCTAAAATAAAGGGAAGAATAGATAATAATAATAGTGGCTGAAAAAAAGGAAAGAGATAAGAAAAAAACAAATAAAATAATGGAGAAGGATTATATATAATATAATAGGGAAAGAAAAGAAAAATGAGGAGAATGGAAGAAGTGTCAAAAAGGTGTTAATTAATTAATGGATCCTTGTCAGTTGTCCCCCCCTCATCTCATTTTTTTCTTTTTATCCACATCCGATCCATCAGATCATCATCATTCTGGATTCATGCCCCTATCTCTCTCCTCCTTTTTTTTTTTGGTTCATATATTAGCTCAAAATCTCAAATTGGTCCTTTATGTTTGCACGAAGTTTCATATTGATCCTTTATGTTTCAAAAAGTCCAAATTGGTCATTTATGTTTCAAAAAGTCCAAATTGGTCCTTTATGTTTGCAAGAAGTTCCAAATTGGTCCTTCCGTCCAAGTCTGTTTATTTTTTAAGTTAAGTGCTGACGTGGACACACCATCTCTCCTACGTGTCAATTGAAGCTGACGTGGGCATGCCACATCATCATCCAAGATCATATGTGATGACATGGTGCTGACGTGGCAGTGACGTGGTGCTGATATGGCATTACACGTCAGCATTTAACTTAAAAAATTGACATAAGTGGACGGAAGGACCAATTTGGAACTTCTTGCAAACATAAAGGACCAATTTGGGATTTTGACCCAAATATTATATACCATATTTTATAAAACACTATTGTTAAGTGTTAACTCCAATTAAAACCACTTTTTTATATGGATTATATACTCAAAACTCTAGTAAAATGCATAAAATTCACTCTAAGAGATCAGCAAAATTAAGTTATACTAATATATATAAAATTGTCATGTATTTTAAAATTTGACAAAAAAACTTTATGTTGATCTCTAATATTTTAGTTTTTTTTAATTTGATTCCTAATATTTATTTAGTTTAATTTCAATTTGGTCTTTTACGTTTATAATTGGTATTAATTTGATTCTTAATATTTACTCAGTTTTAATTTGATCTTCTTATATTTACGATTAGTATCAATTTGATCTCTCATATTTTCTTCTTTTCTCTTAATTTCTGTTAAGTAATTTTAATACATGAATAATGGTGGAACCAAATTGGTATCAATTAAAAACGTGAATGAATAAATTGAAACTAAGAAAACGTTTGAGATCAAATTAATACCAATCGCAAATAAGAGAGAGAAAATTTGAGACTACACGAATGTTAGGAGTCAAATTAAAAAAGAATACTAAACATTAGAGATTAAAATAAAATTTTTATCTTTAAGATTTTTATAAAAAATCACTCTACACTTTTAAGTTTTATGAAAAAAAATTTCTTATACTTTTTACATTGTACAAAAAGATCACTTCAATATATCTACTATTTAAAAGAATTCTTTTCAACTAATGAAAATGAGAGGGCATAAAAAAATGTCTTGGTGGACTTTTAACAAACTTTAAAAAAATTAATTCTCTCTCCACCAATCAAAAGAAAACTTAACAAATACTTAGGGCACTTGTTAAATACACACTTAAAACAAAATATTTCAAATTTTAAGATAAAATATGTATTTTTTTAAAAAAAATTAATTCTCTCTCCACCAATCAAAAGAAAGCTTAACAAATACTTAGGACACTTGTTAAATATACACTTAAAACAAAATATTTCAAATTTTAAGATAAAATATGTGTTTTTTTGAAAAATTTAATTCTCTCTCTACCAATCAAAAGAAAGCTTAACAAATACTTAGGGCACTTATTAAATACACACTTAAAACAAAATATTTCAAATTTTAAGATAAAATATGTGTTTTTTTGAAAAATTTAATTCTCTCTCTACCAATCAAAAGAAAGCTTAACAAATACTTAGGGCACTTATTAAATACACACTTAAAATAAAATATTTCAAATTTTAAGATAAAATATGTGTTTTTTTTGTTGTTGTCAACTTTAAAATATACTAAACTTTTTATCAAAAAAAAAAAACTAAACTCAAACGTATTGAAAAAGAAAACTCACCGAAATCCACAAAATCATTAATAATAATAATAATAATAATAATAAATGAAGCAAGGTGGAATGCATTGATAGATCCTGAGTTGTGGTGTGGGATAGGTGACGCGGTCGACCTGCCGCGTGCATTCTCTCTCCTTATCCAATTCCAATGCCTTCCCAGTTTTCGCTTCATGCATGCCTCAATCAAATTATTTAAGATAAATGACTATTTTAGTTTTTAATGTTCGGATAAAGTTTAATATTGGTCTTTAAAGTTTTTTTTTGTCGATTTTGATCATCGAACGTAACACCGTTAACTTTTGCCGTTAAATGATGACATGACATGCTTATGTGGCACGCTTTATCTCCTACGTGTCATATTTTAATGACTTGGCATGACACATAATTGCCATATCATCATCTGGGGTGACGTGGCAGTGATGTGTCATGCCACGTCATTAAAATATGACACGTAGGAGATAAAGCGTGCCACATAAGCATGCCACATCATCATTTAACGGCAAAAGTTAACAGTGGTACCTCGAGGACTAAAATCGACCAAAAGTTTTTTTTTTAGGATCAGCATTAAACTTTTGAAACATTGAGAACCAACATTAAACTTCATGTAAACATTGAGGACCAAAATAGTATTTTAGCCAATTATTTATAAGGAAACATTTTTTTTTCTCTCCATTATTTAATTTCTGTCACAATAACTTTTATGAAAAAACTTAGGTCCATTTTCTTATGTCCATTTCATCAAGTTCTACCAATCATATATTGTATTTACACTATCTTTCTTCTATGATTGGTAATATAAAATGTGGTCTTCTATATTCTCTCTCTAGTGTAATTAGTTATTTAAACACTTTTTACCAGGTATCATATTTATATTAGAGAACTTGATGAAATGAATATAAGAAAATGAACCTACGTTTTTTTTTAACTTTTATCTAGACAAATAACATAGTTGTTATTAATTAGTAATTTGTAACTTGTTTTTGAAAAGAAAAATTAAGAAACAAAATAAAAATTGAAAAAAACAATTATTTTTAAATAAAAATTAAATACAAATTTTCTTCCTCTAAATAATATGATATAGCAGAATAGGTAGTAAGTTAAGGACGAAATGTCAGTATTTAATGATCACATCACCTAATTAGGTAATAACGGATAAAAGTTCAGTGGTATTGTACGACTGAAGTTCGGTACATCCCTTTAATCATGTAAAGCCATTTATTAATATTAATAGAAATTCACATTAATAAGGACCCACCTTGAATGATTTAGGAACCAACTTATTAGAGGGATGTACTGAAGTTCAGTACTACCGTACCACTGAACATCTACTCGATAATAACAAACGTCTCAGAACCTAAATAATTGACAAAAATAAAAAGATAGGAACCAAATGTTTTATTTCTATTATTTAGAGATTATTTAGAGACTAAATAGTAAGTCAACTAATAATTCAATGATCAAAAAATGTTTCCTAATTATTTGATTCTATTTGATTTGGAATGTGGCTAAATGAAAGTGACTAAACTACCCCTAACCAAATGTTAATAGTTTGATCGCTCATTGACTATAGTATTTTTAAAACATCAAGTCAATTATCTCACCCTTTAAGTACTGATAAGCTACCAAAAAGATTATTCATCAAGTTCAATAGTAAATACTTAAATTTCAAAAAAAAAAAGTCTATATTATTATTATATAATACAAATTTAATTGTTTGCACTTTTATATTGGACATAAAATTATTTTGTATAGAAATTAGAAAGTAAATATGTTTTTAAAAGATTTATTAAACATTACTTTTCTTGGTGACTATAGATCTTGTTGTTTAACAAGAAATTGCCATAGAAATGAGCAAGGAATGGGTATGGTCCACTGGGTCCTATTTATTTTTTATTTTTTTTATTTTCATCAACTTTTTAAAAAAAAGCAAAAAAAAAAAGAAATATAAAATGTCTATTATACCCTTTGATTTGATACAATCATAACTTTTTTATTATTATTTGAATATAAGGGGTAAAATAGTAATTTTAATTCATTCTCATTCTATTTTCATTCTCAAACTTTTACTAACAAATACAAAAAACATATTTCGTTTTCGTTTCTATTTCTATTTTTATTTATACGTAAACAACGTGCCATATATACACGATAATAAACATAATTCACCCGAACTTTTGAAGAAATTAACAAAATGTTAATGTAATTGACTTGTTTTTATATATATTTACCTACGTCAACTATCTTTGAATTATGACCCATTCCCTCCCCCATTCCATAAGATCTTATCTAAACTTGTGAATTTGTCAGAGATTGTGGACACCTATTCATTTCTTTCATTTGCATTAATATATATATATATATATATATATATATATATATATATATATATATATATATATATATATATATATGGGTTTGAATCTGTGGGACAACCTACTCTATGGATTATATAAGTTCAAACTCCATTTCGATAAAAAGGTCTCCTAATAACGCCACTTACAAAAAGTTAAAATACTATGTTTTGTGTGAACATTTGGAAAACCTGTCTTTATTGATTTTTTTTTTAATTTGATACCATGATAAATAAAATATGCATATTTCTTTTTTCTTTTTTTTTTAAAAAATTATTCAAAAAGATCGAAAGATGGTCAAAATTATTGAAAAATGTAGGTGGCCGGACATGGTCAATCTTGTTTCCATTATACAAGCATAAATTCAACGGGAAGCAAAGAATCCCTATTTTCCATAATATTATTTATTTATTTATTTATAGATTAAGAAGACTGACTTTAGAATTAAGTCTTTGCAACTTCCACTTCCCTTTGTTTGTTACTACATCAAATGCCATTATATCCATTTCTTTGCGTTTTCCTCTCATGACTTCTTCTTCATCCTTCAGCTTATATTGTTGAATGACAGTTTTACCCTTTTGGATTTCTCTAATTATCTTTGAATTATGTTGACTTAAAAATATTGTGTCAATTGTTGCTACTTGCTAGTAATGTTTAATTTATATATTTTATTTTGGTCATGCATTTCATATTGTTATTTTTTTAAAAAGAATGAATTTATGATATAAGTCATAAGATATCTTTTAAAGATTTAAATAGTAATTTCTCTAATTTTTATTAGAAAAATATAATAATAAAAATATAAAGAATGGTGGTACAAGAGGAGGGCAATTGTGGTAAAGTAAAATTTGTAGTATAAGAGTATAACGTAAGGGCAAGCAAATCTCCTGAGATACAAATTGCAATCCAACTGGAATGTTCTGTCTGCGAGGATTTAAGGATTATCATTAAATAAAAATTATTAATTAATTATATGTGTAAATGTATATCCAAATATGATATTTTTTTTTTTATATATATATATATATATATATATATATATATATATATATATATATATATATATCTTTCTCTTTTTTGACTTTCCATGTTGGAGTTGTCTCAGCAATTCAGCCTCCTTTTGTTGAATTAACAAATCCATTTGAACAAAACCAAACGGAACCTCAGAAATAAAAATTTCAATTTTTTCATTCACCCCTCAAAATCTCACCGCTTTTCAACCCAACACACTTATTTCCAATTCTTCATCATATATTGATAATAATATTTTGATTATATTTATTATGCCATCTTTTTACCCACAAATTTCCCCCTTCCTTCAATACTCCTCCTCTTCATTCTTCTTCATACCCACTTTTCAGTTCTGAATTTTTTTCCTTTCTGCATTCTCATTTCTTCTTCTTGCTCGTTCGTTCGGGCTTGTTTGGTTGTTGAGAAAAGTGAAGGATAAGGTAAATGACTTCTTCTTCTTCTTCTTCCCATTTGTCTTGGTTTTTATTTTTCTCAGCGATCAATGGGATTGGAAAATGCTTTCTTTGTCTCTGATTTTGTTTTTTGCTCCAGCAGGAAATTTCTGTACAGTCGCTGCAATTGCAAATCCTTGGTGGTGGATCAGTTTGGTTCTTTTCAGGTAAATGCTCACTCTTCTCTCAGTTTTTTGTGGGTTTCGTTGTATTTTCATTAGGAGTTGTTTGGTTGGGGAGAAAATATCTTGCTCATAGAGAAAAGAAAACCACTTTGTTGGATTCTACAATGGACAATGGTACATGTAAAAATTGCTGAACCTAGCTGGAGTTGCTTGGTAAAAAAGCTTTTTTAACATATACATTTACGAAATTGGAATAGAAAAATGTCAGATATAAATTATATGATTTCTGCAGAAACAAACGAAGCATCCTAAATAGGTTTGATGAGCTGCAGGAGGTGACTATGAACACAGTTGTCCATCTAATGTTCAGAAAAAGTTAAATTTCAACAAACTCTTGTGATAAGGATGAGTCCACAAATCTGTCATCTTATATATGGCATTGTTGGAAACTGTTCCTTCCTTCTGTTCTGTTTGTTTTACTTTGTATATATGTGCTTCTTTGTTCTGGTTCACTGTATCTCTCTGTGTGCTGTATTTCTGTGTACTAGGGAGGAACTGAACTGTCTTAGTAGAAGAATTTGATTATTTTATTTATTTGCTGAACTGATGATTTTTTTTTTTTACTGATTTTACTGGTTAAATCCATATATAAAAACAATGTGGGTCAGGGCTTTGTTGCTCTGTCCAAAGCTGTGTCTCACTAGCCGTTTCGAGCGTAACGCCTTTTTATTCACAGGCTTTGTATGACAAGGCAAAGTGCAACGCGTGAAGGGCTGGTTGTACAAAAGGAAATTAGCTGTATGAGTTTCAGTTCATTCTAGGTATGTGGGCGCCTGCATCGGTTTTCTTTATTTGCTTTATGGTCTCACAACTTCTTTTGGTTTAAATTGTGAGTTTGGGGTTCCAGTTAGATCTTGCTATAATACTTGTGTAGAGTTGGGTGACTCAAAGATTGAGTATAATCGGACCGGCCAAATCCTTGTTCGCTCCATCATTGTCTCCGGTAATATTTTTTTTCAGGCCGGCGATTTTCTTCCTTTCTTAGAAGATGGAAAATCAGTTTGTTTTATTTCGATAATTAGGAGGTGTAGGGAAATAGATTATTGGTAGTAAATTCATAATCATAGTATCAAGTTTGTTAATTTCAGATAGAGAATAATAATCTGGGGCAATTAGTTATTTCTAATTAGTCTTTCGGGCTAGGTATACTTGGGTGGTGATTCCTTTCTTTGACCTAGAGGTATTGCTTAGAAAAATTGGTGAACCTGTAACTGCATTGTTCTGCTTCTACCATGCTGGTTTAAATCTTATAAATGTAGTCATATAAATTGGTGGTATATTGGCACATTCATTCATACATGCATCTGAGAAGAGTGTTTTTGTAGTGCTTACTAATATCGCCACTCTCGTTCTCCTTTTAATTTCGTCAATCAATGGAGACAGACATAGTAAAAGAAAATATTCAGCAAATAATTATTAGATCCTATGAGTAGCATTTATTTGCTTTCCAGTTTCAGTAAACAATTTACATTGGCCAAACATATAATTTCTATTTAATTGTACTTGAAATTTTCGCCTGAGTTATGTACTTGTGTCCTATAGTTCCACGTGTGTCCTGCGTAATCATTACAATTTCTCTTCTGTCATCAGTTCTTGCTTTCTTTGGGTCATTTATTGATTCTTGATAGTGCTGCATTCTTATAGCTCAATAATTGGGACTTGCAGTAAAGATGGTGGCCACATCGTGCATGAATTTGTTGGACTTGTCGGGGGATATTTTGAATTTCCCTCAAACTCCCAGAGCTCTTCCGCGGGTTATGACTGTTCCGGGAGTTATATCTGATATAGATGGAAAACAAAGCACTGGTGATCATGATTCACAAGTTTTCTCATCGGAACACCGTCAGAGGATAATTATTGTAGCAAATTTTCTTCCTCTCAATGCTCAAAAGGATGAAATTTCAGGCAGATGGTCCTTTAATTATGATGAAGATTCAATTTTGTTACAGCTGAAGGACGGTATTTCTTCTGATACTGATGATACTGATGTTTTTTATGTGGGATCTCTGAAAGTTGATGTTGAAGAAAGTGAACAAGAGAAAGTTTCTCTTGAGTTGCAGGAGAAATTCAAATGCGTGCCTACCTTCCTTCCTTCAGATCTCCAGGAACAGTTTTATCATGGATTCTGCAAGCAATATCTGTGGCCTCTTTTCCATTACATGTTACCCATGTTTCCCGAATATTCCAATCGCTTTGATAGATCACTCTGGCAGGCTTATGTTTCTGCTAACAAGATATTTGCAGATAAAGTTATGGAGAATATTAATTCGGAAGATGATTATGTATGGGTTCATGATTACCATCTCATGGTTCTCCCAACACTTCTTCGAAAGAAGATCATTCGGGTCAAGCTAGGATTTTTCCTCCACAGTCCTTTTCCTTCATCAGAAATTTTCCGAACTCTGCCTGTCAGAGATGAAATTTTGAAAGCATTGCTTAATGCAGATTTAATTGGGTTTCATACGTTTGATTATGCTCGCCATTTTCTGTCTTGCTGCAGTCGGATGCTTGGCGTGGGATATGAATCCAAAAGGGGCTACATTGGGCTTGAATACTTTGGCCGCACAATATACATCAAAATATTGCCTGTAGGAATTCATATGGGTCGACTTCAATCAGCCTTAAATCACCCATCATCTCCTGCCAAAGCCAGAGAAATCTATGATCGGTTTAAAGGGAAAACGCTTATTCTTGGTGTTGATGATATGGACATATTCAAAGGCATCAGTCTTAAACTCTTGGCTGTAGAAAAACTCTTACAGTGTAATCCAGAAATGCAAGGTGAATTATCACTGGTCCAAATTGTAAATCCCCCAAGGAGTTCCGGCAAAAATGTTGAGGAGGCGAAGAAGGAGATACACATTATTGCCAAAAGGATAAACGAAAGGTTCAGTTTGCCTAATTATGAACCTGTGACCATCATAGATCATCCTCTGCCTTTTTATGAGAAGACAGCCTATTATGCTTTGGCAGAATGTTGCATTGTGAGTGCAGTTCGGGACGGTATGAATTTAATTCCATACAAATATATTGTCTGTAGGCAAGGGAATGCAAAATTGGATGAAGCCTTAGGAATTGCATTTGAGTCCCCTCGTACAAGTGCGCTTGTTGTTTCTGAGTTTATAGGTTGCTCGCCATCTCTTAGCGGGGCATTGAGGGTGAACCCATGGGACATTAATGCTGTAGCTGATGCAATAGATTTAGCTATCACAATGAACATCGAAGATAAACGATTGCGGCACAAGAAGCACTATCGATATGTTAAGTCTCACGATGTGGCTTACTGGGCCCGTAGTTTCCAGCAAGATCTAGTGCGTGCATGCCAGGATCACTACAGCAAACGTTGCTGGGGTATCGGCTTAGGATTGAGTTTCAGAATCTTGGCCCTCTCTCCTAATTTTAGGAAGCTGTCCATTGACTACATTGTCTCTGTCTACAAAAGGTCAAGTCAGAGGGCAATTTTTTTGGACTATGATGGTACAATTGTGCCTGAATCTTCCATTGTTAAAAGCCCCAGTGCTGAAGTCATATCTGTTCTAAATAACCTTTGCAATGACCCGGACAACACTGTGTTTATAGTTAGTGGCAGGGGAAAGACCTCACTGAGTGAGTGGTTCGATCAGTGTGAGAATCTCGGTATAGCAGCTGAGCATGGTTATTTTAAAAGGTTAGTTTCTCCTGGACTTTGAGAGCATTGGCTTTTTGCACATACTTTTCTGGGTCTTTTCGCATCTTATGGTCTAGACTCTAGCTTTTATGTTACTAGAAAGTTCTTTAGTATTTTAATGCTTGAATGTAGGTGGAGTAAGCAGTCAAGTTGGGAAACAAATCATATAGCTACAGATTTTGCTTGGAAAAGGATTTCTGAACCTGTGATGAGATTATACACTGAGGCGACTGATGGCTCTTATATAGAGACCAAGGAGAGTGCCTTGGTATGGCACTATCGTGACGCCGACCCCGATTTCGGATCTTGGCAGGCCAAGGAGCTGCTGGATCACCTTGAAAGTGTCCTTGCAAGTGAGCCAGTAGTTGTTAAGAAGGGACAGCATATTGTAGAAGTTAAGCCACAAGTAAATATATATCTCTTTGTCTTTCTCTCTCTTTAGCTTTCTTTCTTTATTATCTCAACCTATGATTGTTGTCAAAAGTTCTAATCTTGATCATCAACACCACAGGGGATAACAAAAGGGTTAGTTGCAGAGGAGGTTCTATCTACGCTGATGCAAAATGGGAACTCGCCGGATTTCGTACTGTGCATTGGGGACGATAGGTCTGACGAAGACATGTTCGAGAGCATATCGAACAAAGTGTACGGAGCAGCCACTAGTTTGGCACCAGAAATCTTTGCTTGCACTGTTGGTCAAAAGCCAAGCAAAGCCAGGTACTACCTAGATGATACTGTGGACGTGATGAAGTTACTTGAAGGCCTTGGTACTGCTTCAAGGACTATATCAAGACGTTCTGAACTAGTCCCTTTTGAAAGAAAAGAAGCCTGTTTTGAAAACTTTGCTTGAAAAATGCAGAGCTTTTAGAAGGGAATAGTTTGGAGTGTAAGTTATGAGTTGAACCTGAGAAAGCAAGATCAAGGGATCAGAGTGGTTGACTTGGATTGGTAGGTAGGTGGGGAGGAAACTGGAAAAAGGATGTATCTGCTAGCTTTTTAGTAGTGAGTAGCTTTGAAAGAAAGATGTTGAAATATATTCAGGGTTTTAGGAATTCTTGCTCATGAGTCATGAACTACATTGTTTGTATAGTTGGAATTTGAATTAATTTGATTTATACATGATGAAGCTCATTAAAAGTCTCAAAATACAACTATTTACACCATAACTGCCCCTCCTTTAAAATTCATTTCTTCTTTTAAGGTGTAACTTGCAACATAATTTGTTGGCTCTAGTGGAACGATTAGTCCCTCACAAATGTTTGACTGAAAGTTGCATTTAGTGTTCGATAATACTTCGAGAGCATGATTGCCTCTGATTTGTGTTGAGAAGTGATTTTATTACAACTTGAGAGGATAATGTTTGAGATAAACAGCCTAGTAATTGTAAACGTGATTTTGTAATGGAGGAAAGGTAGAAATTGAATTGAAGTCTGGAGATATCAGGTTTACTTGGATATTAAAAATTGGAGCTCATGTTATTGAGAATTATCCACTTGGTTTTGAATCCTAAAATATTAAACAGCAATGTTGTTTGAACACAAATTGACACCATACATGTATAAAGAATGAGGAAATGTGTTTTTTGTGGCCTAGGAAAACAAAATACATATTTTAATTATTTAGTTTTTAAATTTCATGTTGTCCCGGTTCTTGAAAAAAAATTATAATTTACTACTAATTTATCCAAGTTGAAGATAGGAAGTGTCAAAATGGTTGTTAAATTTTTTAAGGTCACACTAAAAACAAAATTAGTATTATAATTATAAACGAGTTGGCTCAAGTTGTCCTTAAAAAGAATGAAGATGAGATATTTTGTTATCAGATTTTCAATTTTCATATCAAAATAATATATGTGAATTTTTTTTTAAAAAAAACCAATTACCAAAAAATAAATTGTACAAACTATACATGTTAGGCTACATTTGGTGTGCTTGCAAAACGGTGTATTACATGTATTTTTACAATTCTAAAAAAAATCATGTGGAAAACACTATTCACATTTGAATCTTGGTTTGATTCTGGGCAAAATGGAGATGACGATAATACCCTTGCTTCCATTGTCTTCTTTTCCTTGTTAGAGATGCGTTCTCGTCTCTCTGTTCACTCTCTTCAAAGATCCGGTCGCCGCGTTGTTTGTCGTCGTTGCCATCGCCATTGCTGCTCGTTGGCGTTGCTGTCAAGATCTAGAAGCTGCTACATCGTGACCCACCGTTTTCTCTCGTGTCACCGTGAAGCACCCAAGAGAAGAAGCAAAGCACGATTTTGTTAAAGGTAAAAAAGAAAGAGATATGCGTTGAAAGACGATGATGAAAAGGCCACACCAAATTCCACCTACATTGGTCTTTTCCTTAGGGAAGTAAGGGCCTACACGGCTTAACCGGTCAAGTGCCTTTAATTTTGTGTGACATAAGATAATGATTGATTGATGTAATAGCTTATACTGATCGAAGGAGATCCGTCGATTGGTAAATATAAAGGTACCGTATCAGTTCCCAATTAAAGAATTTCGTGACAAAAATATAGTATACCTAATTTTTTTTAAAGTATAAAAGCAAAACAGACTGAGTTTGGGCTACTATTTTGTTTAATATTGATTAATTAATTGATTACATGACCTTAATTCAAATGATGTTAACCTTTTTGGCCTTTTATTAATTTGTTATAATATTATTTTCCTAATTTAAAGCGTAAGTTAAATTTATAAAAAATAATAATAACATGCAAGCGTAATGTAAAAAGTAAAAACTGTAAAATTGATCGCCTTTTTTTTCGGCCGATGGAAAGTAAAGTTACTGATGTATTTATATTTTGCGTATGGCATTGGAGTGAACTGTGAAAGTGAGTGGACTCACAGTCTCACACTGCGTAGTAGCAAGAAAGAAAGATTAGAGACGAAGGAAGAGAGGAAGACGAAGACTAAGCAACGACCTTCATCATTTTCATTCAAGATGCGATCACGTCGCTTCACTCTCTTCTCCGTTTTACTCATTTCCACCATTTCCCTTCTTCAGGTGCAGTACTCCTCGCCGTTTTCATCTCTTTCATGTGTTCTTTTTTCTTCCCGATCAAACGCTCGTTAATGAAAGCTTTTCATTCATGCTTTCGTGCAGGGACACGCATCAGCTGATCTCAACATCAGATCATCATCATCGCCGTTCTCAATCGCTCTCGAAACCCTACAGAAGCAATTAGGGTCTGTCTCCGTCCGTCCTTTCTTTCACAATTTCTTTTTCCTCGTTAATTAAAAATTGACACTCCAAAATCACCTAACTGCATTTCCTTCTGTTCTGATCAGCTACACCTTCAAGAGCATCGCTCTTCTTCGCCGTGCCATGACTCATGCTTCCTTCTCGGAAGAGAACAGCAGAGCGTTGAGCATCCTCGGCGCCAATGTCATTGACGCAGCCGTCTCCTTCCAGTCACTTGCGAAGGACATTGACATCTCTTCGAAAGATCTGAACCGTCGAATATCGGAAATCTCCGCCGTGGAATCTTCCTGTACTGTGGACGGATTGCGGTTGGGTTTGCAGAAGGTGGTTCGGGTTTCACCAAAGACTAATTCCTCTGCACCTGCTGTGGTTTGTGGTGCGTTTCGAGCAATCTTCGGTGCCATTGCTGTTGATACTGCTGATTGCGATGCTGCAGGTGACATTTTCTGGGCCATTCATGGTGCTAAGGTCGGGGCTGCTCTACCACTTTGAGTCTGTGAGTGAGTTCATTTTCATTTTTACTGTGTTGATGACTTCCTAGTTAGTATAGTTTGTTTAGTAGTTAATCTGAATAGTAGTGGCTAGTGGGTATGTATATGCTAATCTGCACTTGCAATGCAAGTACTGTGCTGTGAATCACTGAAGGGTCCTCTGTGAGACTGTGATGCTATTATGCACTTATGTTAGTATGGTAAATTGATATATATAGCTTCATTTTGTCTTTAATATCTTTTATGATGTGAATTAATTTAACATTTAACTATTAATAACCTAGCTATAGAAATGAGCAAAGATAAAATATGTTGATGTTATTTCATACATGTTGCCGATCTCATCTGGTGGAAACAGGCTTTGCTCGTGGTTGTGGACTAATTTAACATCTCTTTATTTTTGCTGTGTAGCTAGATTTTTGTCTCATTTTTCTTGTTCTTTGTTTTGCCTTAGCCATTTGCTTGAATTACACTGACATAAAGAGGGGAAGATGTGGCTGTAATGAGTTTAAACTCGGTTTTATAAAGCTGATACTTGTTATCTTGAGTTATGTTTCTGTACCATAGAGTGATGATGGAGATCTTGCTGCACTTTTTGCACCCTGATATCCATAGATGACTTGTTCTAAGAGAAAAAACAAGTCATTTTGCTGATATTTATCCAGAAGGATGGCTTGTTAAAATTCCCATTCTAGGATAACGGGAGTACATAATTTTGTGTACATCTATCTATTCATTCAATGTCATTTGTTAATATTATTAGAACCCATGCTAAGAAAAACTAACTTTGAATAGATTAAGCACCAAATTTCTACTAATATTGATAAATGACAAATAACTAGTGGAGGGAGTATTGAGTTTCAACATCCTCTCCCCATTCACCCTTCCTAATTTCTTAATTAATGGCCTACTAATTGTGAATAGAATACTCATACAGTCATACTCAACTTTTTGTCTTTTTTTTTTTTTTTTAAATTTGGCAATTCCCCTTTTATATTAACATATATGGCAAATACTCACATTGGTATTAAAAGTATGAGATAGAATTTAAATTACTTGTTCAAATTAGTCCAATCGTTACAGTTAGTCAATTTTCTTTGTTTACGGTGACTTTGTATTGGCATCATTCTTTCTCCCTCTCTTTTATTTGTCATAATCTCTCTTTTAGGTAGTTAATAATATGATATAATTAAAAATAAAAAATTCTTAAAACATCCAAACGCCATGCAAAGAAGATTTTTAAATTATATTTTGTAATTCAATTTGTAATTAATTCATAATACGTTGATTTATAAAATAAATTATACTAAATAAAGATCAATCCCTGGCTGGCCCATCAAGGGTTGGGCTGGTGGTCAAGTCCATAGCCCATCCAACTTGAAAATCCTTTTAAACTAGCCTAAAATTTTATGGACCGGCCTATTTTAACATTCTTAACCCTGAGGCTGGGTGGCTTGGAAAGGAGTCGGCCATGAGTAAGATATACATATTTAAATTTGTAATGTCTCACATTATATAAATTATAAACTTCATATGCTGGGACCCTGGGGCGGATAAGTGGAAGCGTGGGGCCTTGGATGAAGCACTTGAATTCAAATAAGCTTCAACAATTTCTCAACATATTATACATTGATCAAGGAGGATGGATTCAGAAACTTCCCATAAACCACTCTTAATTGCTTCACTACGTACTTCCTTTATTAATTGGAATCTACTGGGATTTTGTTTCCCTAACATACACAACTCTACCTTTATATATGTTTTGTACGGGTAGATATTTAGTAGTACGGTAGTATTGAATTTTAGTATATTTTTCTAATAAGTTGGTCCCAAATTCATTTAAAGTGTGTCCTAATTAATATGAACTTTTAATAATATTAACAAATGACACTATATGATTAGAAGAATGCACTGAAGTTCAGTAATATTGTATTTTTGATATTTTATCCGTTTTGTACGTGCCTTGATCCACAGCAAGTTTAAGAAATCCACTTTACTTCAACTCTATACAATAATGATATGTTTTGTTGTGATCAGACGAGGAGGAGGGAGGGGAGATGAAGGGAGAGTTAACTTTCTATATGATTTTCTTTTGTTTGGGTGTTGATATCTTCTCTAAAATATTTTAATTTGGAGTATTTTGAATTTGTGAAAGGGAAGGATAATGAAAGATTAAGGATTGATCTTCCATTCTAATTTTCGTCTTTCCAAATAAGGGGAAGATATTTTGATTCTCTCCCCTTCTTCTCTCTAATTCCCAATCCAAACTAAGAAAAAGAAAACTAATTTTAGCCTTTCCATAATTCATCAAACATTTGCATGAGTTTTTCTCGTATGTTAGTCCGTAGCTCTTTTATACTTGAGCTTCTTGGTATAATATCATCTTTATCATGTTATTTCTGATAACGTGATATTCTGAATAAATTTGTTACAATGTTCCTTGTTATAATCACAAGTAATATTTGAGATAATATCATGTCATCACCGTTAAAATATTTTTAGAATAGAGAAGAAGAAGACTGCTTTCTCATGTTATTATTGATGATAGAAATAAAGCCTTTTATAGGTAATTACATAACAAACTATTAAATATAATAAACTTAAAAATCATGAAGAGATAAAGATATTATCTCTAACTACTAACAATAATTTAAAATTATGAATTGATTCTAACTACTAGATAATTTCAAATAATAATTTTGAATCAAATCCTAACATGCTCCCTTGATTCAAAATTTCAAAAATCTTCAACTTTTCATTTTTCAGAAGAACTTCTCTTCTCTCTATAATGATGCACCTCTCATCATTTTTCTAATGATGCACTTCTCATCATTTTTTTAATGATGCACTTCTCATCATTTTTCTATTGGAGCACATTTCTCCAAATTCAAAAATCTTGGTGCACTTCTCACCAAAGAATCTCTTCATATAAAAATCTTCAAAGTTACAAAATCAAATCCTAACAATCACATCCCATTAAAATTTAGAAGGGATGGTTATTTGATAACACAAAAAATAATGCGTTATCTCGAATCTTAATTTGTGTAGGTCAATCTTAAAAAAAAAAAATTACAAAAATATTTCATTTGTACTTTATAAGTTTATATTATAAATACCTTATGGGATCAATAACTATCGTCTTAAAGACTTAGAATTATTATAACCTAAATATAAATGTCTAAATATATTTCGAAGTATAGTTTTCTGCCAGACGTGAGAGAGGTAAATAGTCAAATTATCAAATACCTTCTTTCTTTTTTTTTAACATGAAGGGTATGGTCAAGTGAAAATAATTGATTTATTTTTAATTATATATATAAGAGGTTAATTTTAAATTATTGAGTTAGCTATTATATTTTTTGAAAGGCCTACAAATTAACAAAAAAATTAATTACTCTAATAAAGAGTTTGACAATTAAAATAAATAAATAAATAACCTTTCCTTTTACCGCTTAAATTGGACTTCACATGTAGTATCTTGAATTAGCGTTGAGATCATGGGAAGACCGTGTGCGTGTGTCACTTTTAAGTGCCTTAATCACAATCTTCATACTATTTCTACATTATAATAGCCTCTCCTTTTTTTACCAAAATAATAATAATAATAGCCTCTCATTCACTCTTCCAATCCTGTTATAGCAATTTGGTTCAATAGATGGGATTATGTTGAAGATAGTTCAATTTTTATTTTCATTTCCCTAAATAAACATAAACGTCAATGTCTTACTTTTTTGGTCTCTTTTCTTTCCATCTTAATTCTAAATTACTTGATTACATTTTAGGTAACTTGATTTGGAAGGTAAGATCTTTTCTATTAAAATTGCGTTGGATAAGATGGAAGGCAATAAAGAAAAACCTTCCTATCCTAGCTTTGAGTAGATGTTCAGTAATACAATAATACTGAACTTTAGTACATCCCTTCAATCAGTTTGTTTTTAAACTATTTAATGTGGGTCTTTATTAATGTGAATTTTTATTAAAATTAATAAATTACTTTACATGATTGAAGAGATGTACCGAACTTCAGTGGTACGGTACCACTGAACTTTTATCCCCAATTTTATTTGATAAACATTCAAGTATAACAGTTTTTTTTTTTGAGTTGTCCAAAGTAAAAACAAATATTTAATGAATAAAAAAAACCTTTTGATTTCAAAATTAATTTTAGGAAAAAATTTAGGTCTATTTTCTTATGTCCATTTCATCCAATTCCACTAATTATATATTGTATTTACACTCTCTTTCTTCTATGATTGGTCATATAAAAGGTGATCTTCTATATTCTCTCTCTACTGTGATTGGTCATTTAAACACTTTTTGCCACGTGTCATAATTATATTAGGGAATTGGATGAAATAGACCTAAATTTTTTCCTTAATTTTATACCTTACAATTTCATTTTTCCTTCTCTAATTCAATGAATGCATAGTATCAATCTATTTTATTTACTAATAATGTGTCTAAATTGAGGAAAATGAAGAAGGGAAGTGAAATTTAAAAGTGATATTTCTTTTTAATTTAAAGCTAAGGTTAATATTTTTACTTTACATTCTTTCTAATCTTTTTAATATCCAAACACACTTAAAACACTCAACTTTTTTTTTAAGTCGTTATCTTCAAAAAATTGAGTTGTCAATGGAATTAGCTCAAAATGCAATTTTGTTCACAATTTTCTCAATCTATCTTAGTTAAGCTAATTAATAGATACGTACGGTATTCAATATTTACACAAAAGACAATCCAGACATTTATTGAAGTTTGGATTCATGAAGTGTACAATTTTAATCGTTAGATGAGAATAAAAAAAATTACTTAATTCTCATCCAAAGATCAAAATTATACATTTCATACACTTTAATTTTACGAATTCACACTTCGGCGAATTTGTGATTGACTAAAAATTCTTAAAATGTACATATTCTTCAAAAGTAGTCACCCAAAACTAACATTAATTAGGTTTAGGTAGGTTCAATTCCTGTTATATAAATGATGCTACCATAGTACCATAAATTCGGATGTGGATTTGTTTATTTCTATCCATCTTCCTAACTAGTCGCTATCCCATTCCCAATATTCAACACAAAGCTTCAATATGGCACCCCAACCACCAAAGCTATATTTGTAAACTTGTACTATGCCATCCAAATGACTCATTGCTTTGTTCCCTACAAGCAAAGGACCATACCTATACCTAGGCACCTATGCCTGCACCAAACAGTGAAATCTATGTATTTTTATTTTTTTAAAAAAAATTTATATTATAAATTTTATATACTAAACACATTTTTTATCATATTTTTTTCTTTTAATTTTTCTCTTTATCTCTCTCTTCACTTTTGTCTATAGTACTTTCATTTACTCTAGAACTTTACATCACTTCCTTTCCCATCTATGCATTTGTACCAACCCTAACATTGATGTAGTATGTTTAATATCCTTGACTTTTAAATTTCACTAACGTCGTTAAATAATTAACGATTTTTGCTGTTGTAGCATCACATGTGAAAAAAATAAGTTGACTGTGCTTAGTATTTTTCAACTCATATTTGTCTCTATCGTCTTCAAAAATCAATTATTTAACATTGTCAAGCAAGTCATTATCATTGGTCCTCAATATTTTAAAAGTTTTAAAACAAGTCATTATCATTGCAACTTTGATCATATCTTAGCCTTTTGTATAACACCGTCAAATTAAACCATCAAGTATTGACGTGGCATAACTAAAACCTTTTAAAAACTATATTTTTACCTATTTTTCCATCTCAAAACTTTCATTTCAGTCCCCCTCTTCTTCTTGTTCTTTTTCTTCTATGTGGTGCTTGGAAAAAGTTTTTGCGAAAATGGAAGAAGAAAGCAGCGAATGCCACGACCACTCCCCTCCCTCTTGGTGCTCGAACCCACGTACACTGGGTTTGGATACCAATTTTATGAGCGCTGCTTAGGGGTATGTTTGGATTGGGGATTAAGGAGGAGAAGGGGAGGGAATGAGAGACTATTAAGATATCTTCTCCTTATTTGGGAAGATAAAAATTGGAGGGGAAGATAATGGAAGATCAATGCTTAACCCTCCATTATCCTTCCCCTTCACAAATTCAAGATACTCCAAATTAGAGTATTTTGGAGGAGGTATCAACACCCAAACAAGGGGAGGACATATGGAAGGTTAACCTTCCCTTCCCCTCCCCTCCCTTCTCCTCTTAATTCCCAGGGGAAGGGAAGGGGAGAGATTAGAGGAGAAGGGAGGGGAGGGGAAGTTTAACCTTTCATATGTCGTCCCCATGTTTAGATGTTGATACCTCCTCCAAAATACTCTAATTTAGGCTATGTTTGGATTGTGTATTAAGGAGGAGAAGGGAAGGGGAGGGGAGAGTTTCAAGATATCTTCCCCTTGTTTGGGAAGATGAAAATTGGAGGAGAAGATAATGGAGGATCAAGCCTTAATCCTCCATTATCCTTCTCCTTCACAAATTCAAGATACTCCAAATTGGAGTATTTTGGAGGAGGTATCAACATCCAAACAAGAGGAGGACATATGGAAGGTTAACCTTCCCTTCCCCTCCCCTCCCTTCTCCTCTAATCTCTCCCCTTCCCTTCCCCTCTTGATTCCCAAACAAACTCTTAGGGTATCTTGAATTTGTGAAGGAGAAGGATAATGGAGGATTAAGGCTTGATCTTCCATTATCTTCTCCTCCAATTTTCATCTTCTCAAACAATAAAAAGATATTTTAAAAGCCTCCAATTCCTTTTCCTTCTCCTCCTTAATCTCCAATCTAAACATACCTTAGAATGCAATGGAGCAAGTTTTGAGAGCAGAGTAATTGGGCAGCGTTTCATTTGTACAAAATCTATGATGTTGATAATTTCCCCCATTTTTTGAAGCCCATCGTTTTGTTCATTGATAAATCTTGTGATATTTAATGGGGGGTGGTTGATGTTTAATATCAGGATATGAATTTCTCTAATGAGTGAATCTACAAAGATAAATGATTTGTTTTAGAACTTGTAAAATACTTTGGTATCTCTTTTGAGTTTTCGATTAAATATGTTCTTAACGTTTAATTGCAGTTAATTACGTTTCTAATATTTCATTTTTATTGAGCAATTTTACCCTTTTTACTAACACCATTAAAATATATATAAGTTCTGACTTATGTGATGTGATACGTAGAAAGGAAACATGACTGGATTCATTCATGTCATCATAAAATGCTATTATTTATTTAAACTTTCATCTCTTAAATTTTGTAGAAAATCACCTTAGGCGTGTCATTTTTGCTATCATTTTGTTCTGAAACTTGGCGAATCGACATATCTTCAATAACGAATAAAGTTTCTCTCTAACAGTGTCAGGCCACGTAAGCTTTAGTGATAAGGATAAGACTACTTGAAAAATAAAACGTTGGGAGTATAATTGGCCACAATCAAACATTAAGGGTATATTTGATCGAAGTCTCAAAGGTTATGGGTACAAAAAATTCTTCACCCAACTTTTAAATCAATATATAAAAAAGTAACATAAATAAAGAACGTAAATGAAGTTTTGGAGGATTTAAATAAGTAAAAAACTTATGTAAGGTGTAGGGCTCCTTATATATTTTTCTCTAATTATATATTTTATTTGCACTTTCTTTGTTATGTAATTGATTATGTAAAACGTGATCTTCTATATTCTTTTTTTATTATAATTGATTATTTAAATACTTTTTATCACGTGTGTTAATTATATTAAAAAACTATATACAATTATATGTGTAGTCTTTAAATAATTCCCAATCATTCCAAACTTGTGTTTGAATAAAATTCAATACTACCGTACTACTGAACATTTCTTCCTTCAATCATATAATGTCATTTATTAATATTAATAAAAACTCACATTAATTAGGATCCATCTTGAATGAATTAAGAATCAATTAATTAGAAAAAATTACTAAAATTCAGTACTACCGTACTACTGAACATTTTTTGTTTCCCCCTTTGGATTCCAAACCCACCAAAAATCTCAGCCGTCCATCACACTTGAAGCTTCACACTTCACGCTTTACACACCTAAGCTAGGCCCCACCTTTACGTTGATTGTTTGTAGACTCTAATCTTAAAAGCACCAAATCATCCCTTCAACGGCTCTCAATTCTCACCCCATTCCCCCTCTCCAATTACGCTTATACCCTCAACAATCACCATAATCACCATTCCCCCACCCTAATTATTTATACGCTCTTCACTCGCACTTGCCACTGAGCACGGAATGATTGGGATCATCTTCTTCCCAATTTCACTGCACCAACTCTCACTCGTCGCCGAATTCCCGATATGTCCCACGTCCAGCCAGATTCCGCCGGCGACGACACATCCAACAACGCTCTCTTAGCCAACACACGCTGCTGCTTCTGCTTCCCCTGCTTCGGCTCCCGCCCTTCTCCCGCCGTCGGCATCGCATGGTGGCAGCGCGTTTCATCATCCTCCACCTCTCCCTCTTGGTCCCACTCCCACCCCCACCCCACCGCCCTCTCCGACGACCGATGGTGGTCGCGTGGCATCAGGGCCCTCAAGAAGCTCCGCGAGTGGTCCGAGATCGTCGCCGGCCCTAGGTGGAAGACTTTCATCCGGAGGTTCAACAGGAACAGAAGCGGCGGCGCCGCCAAGCACGCCAAGTACCAATACGATCCGTTGAGCTATTCCCTGAACTTCGACGAAGGCCCCGGCGGCCAGAACGGCGATCTCGAAGACCACGGCTACGACGGATATCGGAATTTCTCGACCCGCTACGCCGCCGCTCCCCCGGGTTTGGCTCCGATTAAGTCGGCTTCTGCTTCGGATGTGGGACCCGGTAAGGACGTTGCGGTTTTTGCGTGAGCGGGTTTTGAGTACGCCGTGTGGGCTAAGGTGCGCCGGTGGGGTAGTGCGCTAGCTGGAATAAGCACATCATGAGCTGGAATAGTGGACGCCACAGCCAAATAGAGAGAGAGAGAGAGAGCCCAATTGGATTACGCTTACGCGGTGTTAGCTAAGGTGGGTGTTTGTTTCGCTGGCGCCGTCGCCTCACTCACACTCACTTACCTTCTTTTTATTCTTATTTTTATTTCTTTAGATATATACTTATATTATTTTTCTGTCAGTGGATATTGTGTATATATTTTTTAATGGTACTTGTTTTTTTTATGCTTGTTGACGTATACAATAAAACGATGCCGTGTTGATGTTGAGAGGAGTACAGTAAGCAAGGGATAAACTATAAAGGAGGATTGTTTTGCAATTTCTTAGTCTCTTTTGTTTGTTATTTGGATATTTTATCTTAAAGATAATATAGTATAAGATATATTTTTTTTAATTGCTTTAATGTGTGTACATGGTCATGTTTTAAATTTTTATTAAAGCTGTCAAATTTGAAATTTGGGAATTTGTCTTTCTCTATCTTCCAACCTATGATGCAACATGCATGCAATGCAATTTCGGCTAATAGGACTGTGATATGTGGAAAATTGCTTTGCATCTCAAGTCATCCTACTCACATGTTATAATCTTATCGGCTAAAATTGCATTGCATACATGCAACAAGTTGCATCATAGATTCACTCATATTTTTATTCTGGCAAAAATAAAAAAGTGATTTTGATTATTAATATTAAATATGGTTGGATGATCCGAGTAAAGTGAGCCATGTTGGAGGGGTGGCTGATAAGGCAATTTAGGAGGTTGGACTCACAAGAAGAGAGCGTCCAAGAATGTAAGACTCAGAAAGTGATTTTAGGGACAGGTGTTCTTGTCGTTTGTTCAATTTAACATTAAATAAAAGGGAATATGCTCTTGGCAGGATTCTAGATTTTTTTAACAAAAATATCAACCAAATTACTTATCAAATTCATCTCAATGAACAACAAAATAGACGATAATAAATTTATGTTGTTTTAATGTTTAACTATTATTTTTTGAGTGGAATAAATAATAAAAAATTGTCTTAGTAATAAATCATGTAATACTAAAAAAATTTAGTTATTAAATTCGAATTAGTAATTGAAAAAAATCAACTTAAAAGTATTATTATTTTTTAAACCAACTTAAAAGTTTTATTTAATCTTACACGGACGTAATTACTATTAATTTATCCAATTGAAATTCTTTTGGTAAATGCCAAATTTGTTCCTTTACATAGAACTTGCCAATTTTATCCGGATCTAACGGGTACTCGAAAAATTTATCTGTTGGGTTTGGGTCTGAGTCTGAGGATTTTAACGGGTAAAAGTTCAGGTCCGGAGACGGGTAAGGGTGTATTCACCCCGGACCCGGTGATATAATATATATAAAATTATTATATATATAAAATTATATTATATATCATATCAAATTGTATGTTTGAAGTTTATTTTTTTAAAACTTGGAAATAATTAAATTTATGAATGTGTGTTCAATACTTGTGATTAAAGTACTTGTGATTAAAGTAGCAAATTTTGTAGAAAAAATAATAAGTTTTCCGGATCCGAGGCCGAGTCTGGGGATCAAAGTATTCGATGGGTCCGGAGACGGGTATCAAATTTTAAAAAAATTAACGATAGAAGGTTTTTTTTAAGAACTAAAAAATTTGAAAAATTCTTAGTCGACTTACAAAAATGAACTAAAGTTGTTGGATATTATTATAAATTAATAATATAGCAAAATCAATCCGGATCCAACGGGTATCCGAAAAATTTATCTGTTGGGTTTGGGTCTGAATCCGGGTCTGGGGATTTTAACGGGTAAAAGTCTAAGTTCGGGGACGGGTAAGGGTTATTCATTCCGGACCCGGTGATATAATATATGTAAAAATATTTTATATATAAATATTTTATATAAAATTATATTATATATCATATCAAATTGTGTGTTTGAAGTTTGTTTTTTTTAAACTTGGAAATAATTAAATTGATGAATGTGTGTTCAATACTTGTGATTAAAGTAGCAAATTTTGTAGAAAAAATAGTAAATAGTAAATTTTCCGAGTCTGGGAATTAAAGTATTCGATGGGTCCGGAGACGGGTATCAAATTTTATACCCGACCGGGGACGGGTCCAGGGGATGAGAAAAATATTGACTACCAAGACCGAAGACAGAGAATACAGTATCCTATCCAGACCCTACCCATTGCCATCCCTATCAACCAGAAGTGTGTCCATACATCATGGTTCTTTAGTGGCAATCAAATTGTAATTATAACACTAAATTTTATATAATTTTTTTAAAATTATCAAAATTGATCTAAAGTTCTTTAAATTTTGTAATGCGTGTAACAAAAATTATCTAAAACTTTAACCAATTGTAAATTCGTCAAATTAGTTGATAAAATTTTATGTACAACTTCAATAATTTTTTCTATAATGTCTAAAATTTAAGAAACTTTTTGTATTTTAGTATTATTAAAAAAACATACTAATGCATCTTTGTTTTATTAGTGTTAAATTAAAAAAAGTAACGAAAGAAGGTTTTTAATAAGAACTACAAAATTTGAAAAATTCTTAGTCGACTTACAAAAATAAACTAAAGCTGTTGGATATTATTATAAATTAATAATATTAATTTATTAAATTAATTAATATAATAATATGTTGTTGCAAATGGACTTGTTCAAAGCTTAGAAATTAATGATGTGTAATGGTAATTGAAATGCTTTTAATACATTAAAAGCATTTTATGTTAACTTTTTATATAATTAAATTAGTTTTAATGTATTTAATTGGGTTAGAAAAAGATTCACTTTTATTCACCTATATATGTATATATATATATGGATTGAGAGAAGAAGGTAGAGGTACCAAAAATCAAAAAGTAGGGTATGTGAAAATAGTGTGTGAAAAACACTAAAAAATCATACAAATTATGTGTTATTTGGGTAGAGAAAGGTGTGGGAGACAGAGTCCTGTCTACTTCCTACGTGCAGAGGTTGTAGACAAACATGCGAGTACTGGGTTGTTGTATACTGGAGATAACGCGTCTGAGTACCCCTGCACCGGTGATATAGCAAAATCAACCCGTGAGAGGCGTGAATTACCTTAAAGATAACGAGATACCCGTGCCTCAGTCCGATACCACGTGTTTTATTATTATTCTAACAAATTTACATTTCCCTATTTTTAATGTTTATTCTTATTTTTAGGTTGCCGACCCAACAAAAGTTGGTAAAGATTTTAAACCTTCTAGCCTAAAAAATTAAAAATAAAAATATATCCTGATTTTTCTACGATCTAACTCTAACCATCCTCTATGGGTTCAAATAGCTAATGGTATTGGTAACACTCCAAATAAGCAAACATCATCCAAAGTCAACACTCAACAAGTTGACTAGAAGGATAGATTTTCTCTCTAGAAATTTCATTTCTTCTAGAGCAAGATGTTTATTCTGAGAAAATTTACTCTCAATCTCATCAAATATGCAACAAAAATTTCAACCACATTAAGTAGAAGACTGGAAGAGACTTGGTCATAGAGAATTGAGGGGTGTAATGCCTCCTTCAATATCTATGATCCGTTTGGGATGATTATTATAATGTAAAGGGTTTACATGTAAGGGAGGGGAGGTAAAGTTGTGTAATTGTAAAGAGAGAAAAATATATTTGGTATGTAATAAAATAAGAGGGAGTAATGTAAAATCTATCATAAGACCAAAATCTTCTATTGGTGGTGATTGTGAAAAATGGAAGGAACAATTTTGTAAAATAAAATTTAATTAAGTAAACAAATTTTACATAACATTTTTTATGTAATCCATTTTACTTCATTTGATGTAAATGAATTACAATGTAAAATAGATTACAATGTTTTGATTAATGCATTGTGAGTTATGTTGCCTTTGTTTGTGTTCTTGCACTCTCTGTAAAGAATGGACATAATCTCAAATATCATGTATTTTGATTTATTGTATTTGCTAAATCTTTAGATGTATGGCTTTTGTGCCACTTTCTCAATGAATTGAAATCTCACAAAAAAAAAAAAAAAACAGGTTGATTAGATCAGAGCCTAACAACATCAGCAAAAAGCATAGCTTCTGCCGTCTTCTACTTAATAATGCATAAAAGTCGCACACAAAGATCAGGTCCTGCCCTCAATCAACATCAAAGAAAACATTTCATACATGGCAATGTAGTCATAGACTCATAATATAATATTTAAGTGTTTGTTATAAAATTTTTTTAAGTCCAACATCATGTGATTACATCTTTCAAAACGGTCCCCAACATAATGTTATATTTTAATTAAAAAAAACATGATCAACAAACACTTAGAAAACTCTACGTATGTTGTCCTTTCCCATTTGCAGACTTCACATGCAATAAAATGTCACCTAAGATCCATGGAAAGCTCAAATAACTAGAGCTTACCTGGTAATATCTAGGGTGATAGGTAACATGATACCAAGCACAGGCCATTTGCATTTTTTCATGTGCTTGGCAACTACTTTCAAACCATTCTTTAGCTTCATACTGTAAACTCTTCACAGACAACAGAATCCGATCCTTCATATCACCGTATCTCCGGTTATCCCGCTGCAAATATGAAGCGCGATTTCTCAAGTTCCCGGTCAGCATCTCATCCTCAGTCTCGGCACCATAGAAGTTCATTAAAGATCTCATTTTCTCTGCATACATGTCTCTGTGAAACTCAGCAGTCTCAAGAAAGCCCTCAAAACCATCCACTTGGAGTTCTTGATCATATGCTTCGGCTATTTTCTCTGACCGATCAGAGGTTGACCTTACTTGCAATATTAACTCAATTATGGTTCGGTATAGCTTTCCCAGCACCCCAGTAGATATATACATTCGTTTTCCTACCCTCTCCATGAAATCAGGAAACTCCCTCGGTTTCAAGGCTCTTGGCATTTCAGCAGGAGATCCAGTCTTTGCAAAGTCTACTGCCATGGAGTGAAGCTCCGCCAGCTCCAGACATTTCCGACTTCTGGCCTTGTCTGGTTCACGGTCTGCATGAACCAGATGGGCCGTGGAGATAGCGCCTAAAGTATCATTGATCATGTAATCGACAAAAAATTGTTGGACCTCCTGCCCATACAGGTAAGAACAAATGAGAAACAATTTCATACTTTATCAGTTTGATGAAAACGCTTGACTCACTTCATACCAAAAAAAAAACGCTTGACTCATACCAAAAACTACCTTTAGTGTCACTTCATGATCCATTACGCGAGGCCTCCTTGAGCTGTCCATGGGAGCCACCGTTTCGCATGGGATAAGGTCTTTATCCCAGCTTATGAAATATAAATCACCATCAAGATCACCGCCAGAGCATTCATTTGGATGTGGCCTGTAGACCAAGAGACAAGTTTTAGCTCATAGCAGCAATGAATTTAATAAAAGATTAAAAATCATACAAATGAAATTGGGGAGACAAAAAAACAGAACTATAAAGAAAATATTACTACTAGTAATGTCCACCAGACAATAAACACAAGGATCTACTTTCACAGATAGGGAACAGAGAACTGAAGTGTAAGCAACTAAAAATCCTATTGGGCTATCAAACTATAATCAACTGGTGCCATCATATGGCAATCAATCTAACATGACTAATGTAGTAAATCCATGATGTGTGAAGTACAAGCGATAGAAAACAAGGTGTATGTCTTTAGGAGGACGGTGATAGTATATATTTAGTCGGCTTTTATGAAAACAAAAAAAGTTTTCTTTTCTTTTTTTCTTCAGAATTTCCCTTTGATAATAAAAGATTTAGGACTCCGTAGTAGTTAACAAGTGACAAGTTACAAGTTATGACTGAATATAAAAATGCAAGGAATGCAATAACTCCACCTTAAAGCAAATAATTGATGATTGATTACAATCAAATACAGTTATAACAGTGACCAATCAAGAAAATACCTAGGTCCTTTTTGTGGGAAGACAAGGCAGTCCCTTAAATCATTTTCCTCCAATTCAACCTCATAGATAGCATCAAGGACTCTGATGTCTCCTGGGTGAAGACAAGGATTTTTTGTCACAACCACCTTCCCTGTTATCACGCATGTGCTCTCATCCACTTTCCTTAAGCTTTCATCTACACAGTCGAGCTCAGATTTTGTCATAGTTATGCGGACATATACTTGGCCATAACTTAAAATACCAGCCTCATCCAAGCAACCAATTAAGACCCGACCCTTGGGGACAAATATTCGGCATCTACTTTTCAAATCAGATAATTGATACTCATAATAAGCCCTAAGCATCATCGATAAGTAAGGTTCAACGTCTGGTTCATAACCTTGATTCAACATCTTCACCAGAATGTTTTTTGAATCAGCACCGCTTAAACTCTCCAAAACATTCACAGCAGCCTTTCTATCAGTCAACATTTTTCCCAGTAAAAACAATTGTTCCTTTTGCAATGCCTCAAAAGCTTCGTCTTTTACTCCTAAGGTAGACAACAAGATTATAATCTCTCGATTCAGAAAGCAAGGCATAGACTCGCTCCATTTAGTGACATTAAGCATCGTGGCTTTGGATTCAAATTTATTCATATTTTTGCGTAATGAGAGCTTCCTGAAAGAACGACGATCAACAGCAATGACACCCTTGTATCCACCATATCGAATTTGGAATGCTGAGGGAATGTGATCCAATTTACACTTCTCAGCAACTTGCCTTGCAAAAGATTGGGAAATTTTTCCAATACCATCAGAGAAACAATAGTTTGTACCATCAGACATAACTTCAATATCTGGAATTAATTCCACATCTCGCGCAGACACTTCAAGCGTTTGCATGGAAGAACTGAACAACTGACCCATCCTTGCTGCACATTTGGAAATACTGGGAATTACTCTGAAGCATCCCATCCATTCTCTAATATCTTCTGCTTTCACACTGTCATTAGATGCAAACATCCAAACAGAACTTGATCTGAGTTGACTAGCTGAATAGGCCAGAAACTCAAATCTTTTAGCTCCAATTACAATCCCATCTCGCAGGATAGTCAATATCCGCTTATATATTTCAGTTTTAAAAGACTTTGAAAACATAACCTTTTGAATACTAGTGGAGACTGCACCAGTTGGAAGCTTACTCCAATCCTCTTCAACAAAAGTAATTCTCATGAAGTCTGAAGCATATGATGCAAAATTCTTTACCACATAATTAGAGGTTTCAAGCTCAGGGCCAAGACAATAAATCTTTGATGGGGTAATCAAGGCTCTATGGCAACTCATGATGTTATTATCTGTCAACCTTTTGTGCGATGATGGTGGAATAGTTCTATTGTTACATCTTAGCACATGTAACTGAGTCTTCACAAATTTTAGGGGTTCATAACAAGTGGACTTCAGGTTGTGCAACTTCTGAAGAATTATGGCAGCAGTTTCTTCATTTAAGCTGCCTAACAAATCAATCAAATCACCATCTACTGAAGCAAAACTAATTTTCTGGGTATGAACAAGGGAATTGAGTTGAAAAAGTATCTCGTATGGTAACTTTGTATCTGAACCACATTTTACAAGTGGAACTATTTCAGATGGAGAACAGAACTCCTCCCCATCTTCTAGAATTAATTCCTTCAAATTTTCTCTGTAAAGTGGGAAACTTTGAAAAATATCTGCAGCTAATGGTTCTTCTTCAATTGCCCAACAAAATGACGTAGAATGTCCAATTGACTTTAAAGCTGAGAAGTCTGTTGTGCGCACCCAAACAAATTCGAAGTCCTCCTTACAGAAGTGGTACCTATCAGCTCTAAATTTTGAAGCTATATTTGGCCCAGCTTTTTTCTGATAGAGCCTTGGTCCATATTTGAGCTGAAAAGATACAAAAGGCAAACAGTTTTGTAAAGGCATAAAACAAACAATTAATTCAAAATACCTTAGAAAGATCGGGGTGGTTTAAATCTAGGAACCAACAATGATAAAAGTTACAATTTCCATTATACCATAGATAGCAACTAAAGATTAATCACAACCCCCTCCAAATGGGACAAAAAAGTGCTTGCATAGACATAAAATATTTCCAAAACATAGACTAAACATGCAGAATTATTAGTTCATAAGAAGATTATCAAACCATAGTTAGCTAATTGAACCCATAGGCATAGTTATTGACAACATGCGGCACACTATTGCAATATGAGGTAGAAACAATATTGTATCGGGGATACGAAAATTGTTTAAAAAATTCAAGATACAATACTTCTTTCTTAGAGACTTTAATGAATTAGACGACAATTATTTACGCTGATTTCAGGAAAACCTACCAAAAGTTAGATAATTTATCCAAATATATTAACAAATTTCCAATTACCAAACAAATAGGTACTGATTACATCCATCCAGATAAATGGCTAAACACAAAAACAAAACTACAAAAAAGGACTTAAAATGCAACATAATGAAGATTGCAGGTCTAAGCCATACCTTCAAAACCAATGCATTCAGTTTTCCATCTCCCAGAGAATACCCATTAGCCTCCAAAATGTCCTGAAACATGATTTCCAGTTTGTAACACTCTTCCCCCTGCCACACCCAAAACTCAACCCTCTCCCTCTCGGGCATGACCCACCCTCTCACACCCTCCCATGATTCCAACACTGTCATACAATCCTCATTACTCATAAAACCCGCATGCAAAACCCCATTGTCGACCCGGTTTCTTGCATTGGCGGGCCTGAAGATGATATCCTCTGCGCTTTCAGAGATTTTGAGGTAGTGGGATTTGAAGACGAGACGATCCTCAAGAGAGAGGGATTGGACCTTGTCTTTGGCATCGAGTGTGACGAACTGGACGCGGCCGAAGCCTCGGGACTTCCAGTTTTTGCGCTCCGTGAAGATTTCCAGAGCGAAGATCGAATCGGGACCAGTGATGGACTCGAGAAATTCTATGAGGTCTTTGGCTATGATAGATTGGGGAATGTTGGAGATACGAACTGTGGGTTTGTCTCGCAAACCCATTGATACTGGTAGGCGAAGCAAGGGTTAGGATAGTACGTATGGCTTCCCGATACAAAGCGAAAGGAGAAAAGCCTGTGTTGACTCAAAGGAGAAGAAGAATGGATATAACCACAAAAATGCAGAGACGAAAACGAGAAATGAGTTGAGAAATTGGAGAGAAGTGAAAAATGCAGTGTGTCTCTGTGTGTGAGCGATGACTATCACAGTCTCACTTTCCTTTGACAAAAGCTCCTTTTTACCAGGTTTTTTTTTGTTTTCTTTGTTTAGAATAAAGTTGAACCGAATATATATATATTGGCAACTTTTGGCGCATGAAATTGCAAAAATCTTCAATTTTGTAAGTCAAGGGGTCTTGTTATTTTCGCTAACATTTTTTTTTTGTCAATTGTACTCATAACATTTTGTGTTCTTCTTTAGGGGTGAGCATAACCCGATAGAACCGTATGAACCCGACCGAACCCGACAAAACTAGTGTCTTCGGTCGGTTCGGATTGAGCTTAACGGGTTGAAACGGGTCTGATTTTTCCAAAAAAGTCGGTCTACTCGGGTCATCGGGTTCACCCGAATTTACCCGACTTCAACCCGACCCGACCGAAATTCAATATATATAATTTTTTTTAACTATTTCATTGGTTGAACTTGAAAGGAATCTTTATTCAGTATTTTTAAGAAACTAATTAATAAACCCTTTTTACTTAATGTGACTTTATCAATAAAATTTTATATACAAAATTTAAATTTAAGATTATATATACATATGTATGTATGTATGTATGTTAATAATGTTAATAATTTTTTTATAGAGATGTAAAACTCTAGTATATTTAATTATTTATGGTTTATGAGATCATCACTTTCTTAAAAGTTTGGGAATCATTTTTTTTTGGTTGAGTTGTTGAATTGTTAAATTATTATTGTCTCTTGACTATTATTATTATTATTATTATTATCATCATCATCATAATCGTCATCAATATTCAATTATAATTTTTGCTTATCATGTTACTATTGTTAATTTGTTATGTACTGTGTGTAAATTATGTGAAAATTAAAGCATAGTTCACAATTCACATATTTGCCATTAGCCAAAGCACTAGCAAAAGATATAGATAGCACTTAGCAGTACATTTCCAAATTTTAATGTAAATTAAATGATAAGTAGCAGCAAAAAATATGTAATGTAAAATCTTCTCACTCTCAGCACTCATATTACATCCAACTCTCAAAGTTTTTTTAAAAAAATCAACGATTGAGTAGGAAAAATACAATTTTTTATGCATGTCCTCTTTCATCCGACTAAACCGATCCGAACCGTTATAACCCGACATAACCCGATGTGTGCGGGTTCATCGGTTACACGGTCGGTTTCGGTTTCAATTTTTCATGACCCGATGACATTCGGTCGGGTCTTCAACCCGACCGAAACCGACCCAACCCTACCGCTGCTCACCCCTATTCTTCCTAATGTCAGACTTTTAGCTAACACCGTCAATTTTTGAACGATTTTTTATGACGTGGCATCCTATATGGCCAACAATTCTGACTGAATTTAATTTTTTTCACATCAGTAATTCATTTTAGGGGTATAATGGACCTCAAAAACTCAGTACATCAGTGAATTCAGTACACTAAATTACTCATTACATCATTAAAATGGACCCCAAAAACTTAGTACTATTGACGGCTAATGTGAAGAAAATTAAGTCCAATCAAAATTGTTGGCCACATAGGATGCCATGTCATTAAAAACGTCCAAAAATTGACAGTGTTAACTAAAAGCCTGACATTGAGAGAAACACAAAACGTTAAGGCTACAATTGACAATAAAAAAATGTTACAGACGAAAGTGACAGGAGCCCGCTGGGATAGAAAAGATAATTTTCCATTTTGTAAAATATATCTTTCATTTGATTGTATCAACAAAATTGAAGATATATTATGTGCAAATTTAAAAATTTATAAAACTTTAGCACTACTACTATTTGGTATCATTTATGAGCTGGGAAGTGAGCTTAAGATGATTTAATAAGTTTGGTAAGGCTTACCAGTTGGGAAGGGGAATTGAACTTTCCCTGTGAAGAGGAAAGCTTCCTTCCCTCATAAAGGAAGGGAAGTTGAGGGAATCTGAGGTGATAAGAGGTTTAAAGACTAAAATGCCTTTAAAAATTTTGTGGCTTTTAAAAAAGTAAGGACAAAAAAGATTTTTCATACTTTTATGTTCTATTTCTCTATCTTTTTCCCACCATATCAAACAATATTACTTTTACATTCTACTTCCATTTTCCTACATACCAAACATACTTTTTATCACTTACTTCTATTTCTATTTTTACTTCCACTTTCAACTAAAATTTTTTTTTGAGAAACCACTCTCAGCTAAAATACTCGCCAAATACTAAACGCAATCTAATTGTTGAGAAGAAATGTTAACGACAGGATTATATTACGTAAAATTAGAATTTTATAAGTAAAAACATACTCAAGTCAATTATATGTTTTTACCTATTTAAAAAATCTAGGTAAAAAAATTGGTGCATTTCTTTGTACAGGAAAGATTATATTAATAATTTAGTCTCTTTCAAAGGTTGACTGTACGATTTATAGTCTTTGAAAGTTTGACACATTATTCTTATAAAAAAAAAAGAAACTGACACATTATAAATATTAGTCCTTCTGTCTCATGTTGTATAAATTTTTAAGGGAGTGGATTGTTAACTGCTTACCCAGAACTATTAATTATTAATTATTAATTATATGTATTAGTTCCTAAAAATTCATATTATTATACAAATAAATCCTTAAAAGATTTTTATTACATTACAATTAAGCATGTAGGAATAACAAAAGAAAAAAAAACGTTAAGTTACTTATATTTTTGTTATAATATTTTTCAATCATAAATTTTATTTATATTATTTCTTTTATTATTGGTCATGTAAAATGTGATATTTTACATTCTTTGTCTTTCGTGATTGATCTTGCAAAAGTTTTTGGTCATGTGTTATCTTTGCATTAGAGAACCGTAAAGAAAATTTTTTTTATCTAAATTTAGTCCATAACAAAAAGAATAGTACATGGTTAGAGTTTTATTTAAATAATTTATATAGAATATAAATATCACCTTTTACATACTCTAAAAAAGCTTATATACCAAAATCCAATCCATAAGAATTTTGATCCTCCCTTATGAAAGCAATGAAATGCATGCAAGTGGAATGTCAAAAATCATATAGACATATGTATAAAGTAATGTATACCCATATACTTTGATATTGAAAATGGCAAACATTATTATCATGCAAATCTGAATAGCAAGATCAGTTTCTCCATGAAGTAATTAAGCTTTTTGCTTACATTAGTGTAGAAATTAAGGGAAAGCAGTATTATTAGAAGAATAATGAAAGTTGGTCTTATTAGACCAAAGCCAAATCTTGGACACAGAGAAGCTCTCACCTCTGCTTCTCCTTCCTCCTATCCTCTTCCCTTCTTCTACTTCTTTCTCTTCATCTTTCTCTGCAATAATCTTAGATAATACCACTTTCACATCTGAACCACTCACCACATACTGGTATGAACCCATGGAGTAGCATCTCCTTCCATTCATATCCCTACTACTACTAGTAGTATTAGTATTATTACCCTCTTCTTCACCATCATCCTCCTCCATTCCTCCTCCTCCATTGACATTTCTAAACTTTCCAAGTCTCACTGAAAAAACCCTCTTTTCACCATTTTGATCCTCCCCATCTGAACACCCAACATTATTCTCTTCATCTCTTTCTCCTCCTCCTCCTCCTCTGAATCTGTATAAGGGATTCTCCATGGAAAGGCCAGAGCTTGAAGATGAAGAGATTGAGATTGTGGCTCTACAGAGAGGACACGTGGAGTTTGAGAGAAGCCACGTGTCTATGCAATTGATGTGGAAAGCGTGGCTGCACATAGGCAACAACCTCAGCTTGTCCTGTTCCGAGAATTCACAGAGACACACTGCACAGTCAAATGGTTGTTTGGAACCCAAAACGACAACATCCTCGTAGTAGAACACAGGAAGAGCATCTATGAGGGATTGCTCTAATCCTGAATCGTGTAAGCGGAAGAGATGGTGGAGCTGCCTCTGAAGACCACGCGAGCGCGTGGATTCTGGTGGGAATCTATTGGATGATTGGTAGAGAGGTGAAGAAGATGATGATGGTGATGATGGGGTTTTCATGAGAAACCAGAGAACCAAATGGACGATTCCGTAGAGGAAGAAGATGAGTGCTAGAACTATTATAACCAGTAGAATCAGAGGGCTGATTCTGCTTATAGATGAGGAGGAGGAGGATTTCTCATCATAAGGAGATTGGAAGGAAGAGAAAGGCGATTCAGGGGAGGATGTGTAGTAGTGGTAGTACTTGAAGCTATCACCTTTTTGCAAAGAAATGATGCTGGGCATTTTCTCATGTATGTAAACTTTGTTGTTGTAAGGAAAGTCCCTTCCTTTTCTTTGGGAAGAGAAAGAAATAGCTGAAGAAGAAGAAGAGGAAGAAAGTGATTCAAGAGTTAGCCTTTTGAATCACAGGAAGAGACCACAGGGAAAGAAAGAATGTTTACTTTTCAATTTTTATATTATGGAGACACAAGCATGAGGTTTATGGTTGGTTCGGCCCATGATGACAACACACTTAACAAAAGGCTATTTATTTGTTTATTTACTATATATGTTTTGACAAAAACTCTATTTTGGTCCCTAATGTTTACCACCTTTCTCAATTTCGTCCCTAATATTTGTTCAGTCTCAATTTGGTCCCTAATGTTTGTTTAGTTTCAATTTAGTCCTTCACCGTTAAAATTGGTATCAAATTGGTCCCTCCATTAACTAACTATTAAAATTACTTAAGAAGATTGAGAGGTAAAGAAGGAAATGTGAGGGATCAAATTGATACCAATCGTAAACGTGGGTAACCAAATTAAAATTGAGCAAATATTAGGAATCGAATTGGTACCAATCACAAACATGAGGGGCCAAATTATGACTGAACAAATCTTAGGGGCCAAATTAATTTTTGTCTATATATTTTTACAACGTAGACCAAATCAATAAAATATCATACACAAGAGGAAAAGGTTGTAGAATAAGAAGAATTCTTTTTTCTACATGATATATGAATGAACAAAGAGAAATTGGATTATGTCACTTTGTACATTCGTCAATAATATTTATTTCTTTTAGTTTTCAGATGAAAGGTCTTATATGATAAATATAACAATAATATTTATTTATTTTAGTTTTCAGATGAAAGGTCTTATATGATAAATATAATAAGATTTTCTAGGTACATATATATTGTATCAGTGGATTAACTAATAATATTAATTTTTTTTATAAATGACATAGCTTAATATTTATACACCTAAGTATTTTTCCAATATTTGACTTAAGATTATGTAATGTACTTAACACTAACACTATAGATAAAGATTAAAGATAGTGTGTACTCTGTGATTGACAGAATCTGAAAACAGTGACTAAGATGTTTCACCATTCTGATTATTCAATTGTTGAATATGCTCTGATAAGATAGGAAAGTTTTGGTTGGATTGTACGAGAAAAGTTTTTTAGTTTTTGACATGTTTCTTGTACCTTAAAGTATTATTATACCAGGAAGGTTGTCTGTCTGTCCCTGATTGAGAATTTATGTTGTGCAACTCCAACTTCGTACACTAATGCATTGATAGCTTTCTGCATAAACACCACTGGGTAATTTGAAAAATCTAGCAAGGCAAAACAGAAAACGTACTATGAAGAAAGGAAGAAAGAAAATAAAGACACAAAATGATTAAAGATATTGACCTTTTTCACACAATCTGACTTGTCCAAATTTGTCTGCTTGTGTTGTGTGGCTTGTCTTTTAAAACAGAGATTACCATCAAAATCATTTCAAGTAATGATGACTCTGTATGGGTGCCTCACTAAGCACGTCAATCTTGGCATGATCACAGCTCGCGAATTCTTGAATGAGAAAGAGGGTAAAAAAATAATAGATTCTTTTTCTTCTTCTTGAGGTTTTAATTTGGACCATAATAATAAAACGAAATGAAAGATAATTGCATATACAGTATAAGGTGGTGAAGTGTGATATGCACGACTCATTCACGAGCCTCCCTTAAGTCCATTTTCACATGTTTAGGGATGGTGACACAAGAGAGAAGACAAAACCAGATGGGTGGGGTCCTAAATTCCTTTACTTTGCACGCATGGCATCCAAATGTTGTGTATGATTATGTGTGTCCAAAGCAGGTGATTAAAGACTACACCTAGCTGCTTTAGTGCTGCTTTCTCATTTCTGTCGTTAGTTTGGTGTTCAGCTCCCAACTAGCAACAAGTTAGATCTCACAAGTCACAAGGATCAATGAGTAATGTCCTTATATTTTTACTGTATCATCCCCTAATCAAAATAAAGCATGTAGAAGAGTTATATGGGTTATATAAACCATACACATGTTGGTTTCTGATTGGAGAACTTTATGATGAAGAAATAGAACTAGATCTAAAATATGAAATTATACATCAATTGGTTAAAGATAATTGTTCAGGAGTTATGTAATGCATAAGGATATCAAACCAAGTTAAAGCACTCTAATATGACATAATAATGTTTGTACAGTATTGAATTGGCACTCGTTCTGTTATTGTCCTTCAATGCTATCATCATGTAAACATGTAACCGATGAAGGAGACAGTAACTTAAACTTACAGATTATACATGTTTTTTATCAGTACACTGCAATATAGCCTACTTAATTCAGTACATGCATCAGAATTGCGATTTTACAGGCAAGAAACCCAAAAAAAAAAAAAAATCCTACGTTTTCTAATTGAACAGGCAAGCATGCGATGGGAGCTTTTTTGTTTACTACAATGGAAGTTTAAAGCCTAAGACCAGTAAGTCCTTTCAGGGATCTGCATGGCCAGGAATTTCATCATCACTTGATCCACTTTCCTCTTCGCTGATATCATCCTCATCTCCACTATCTTCATCAGCTGTTGAGTTGCTTATGTTCTCCTTCTTTGCATACCTATCACAATACTCTGCCCCAAGAAAACAATATTTTACATGTACTTTTCCATTTTAAAAATGGCTTCATCTACTCAGACAAAATTAGGGTAAAATATCTTAAGTAATGCAATGAAATCACTTCTTAAGTATTAGTCAGAGGAGAAAAAGGGAAAGATAATAACTAACATGACCAAATGAGAGTCCTGGAGTTTAAGACTCATATGCTTGGACCTACAGCTTAAGGATGAGTTCTATTATCAAAAGAGAACATAATATATTATGGAAGGACCCAAATCTAGACAAGTTCTGCCCAAGCGATTATAAGACAGTTCGTTGGTAATTAAGGAATTAGAGCACATTATTCTTAAGAACCACAATAACTGAATTGTAGATGATGTTTCACAAGCTGAGCTAGTGTGATGGAATAACAAATAAAAAACCGTATGCACATTAAATAAATCACGTATGCGGGTTAATGATGCTTTTGATCAAATTTCACATAACTTCACAAAAAGTGAACTTCAAAGGATCCTGATCCCATTAAGATTTGGTGTTGCAGAAAAAGTAGTCCACAGAGTAACATTTCCTCACCTTTAACTTTTTGATCATACAGCTTTCGATCCTTCATCATTAATGATGCTGCATCACCATTCAGAGGATCTGAAGGATTTGGATAAAGCAAGAGTTGTGGAAGAAAAACTTCAAAGACGTTTAGAAGATCTGGAAACCAAAACAAAAGCACGGTCATGTATACTAAAAGAAAAAAAAAAGCACAAGGAAATAAGAATATTAGGATTAGGCAAGAGGGCGCCCTAAGTATGTGTATGAAGTGCCATGTACGTATGTGTATGTGGCCATGTATGTATGTGTATGTGGCCATGCATGCTATATCCGTGAGGATGAAATACCATAAAAAGCTACAAAAACCAAATACTTGTAGTTTTACTATGAACTGTCTAAAATTAATAATTACCAAACATTGGGCTCCATGATTGGTTAATAACATCCAAGCATACAGAGCCAGATCTGCAATAAACGAAATGGACAAAGCAGAGTTAGCCACAGTCTATGTGAGAACAAATTCAAACCTTTGACATAGAAATTTGTTGCTGTTACTCAATAGTCTAAGTAATTTCATTTCCCTCTAAAATAGTAATAAACTGTGATAGAGATTGCTTAACAGCAAATAGGGTGCTCACAGCTCATCAACATTTGGGTGGAATATCTTGTTCACAAAACCAATAGAAGGGGATTTGTATGGATAAGCATCAGGAAGCTCAACACGAATTTTCCAGACTCCACCTTCGTAAAGGCCTGCAACCATGGGTTTTGTGAGGTAAATATTATAAACAAGTGTTTGAATAGAAAGTATTCATGTCAGAAAAAAAAAGAAAAGAAAAATAATATGCATGTGTAGTTTCATCAAAGATATGATGAAGTTAGCAATAGAAAATCAACTTTACTTTCTTTTGGGCCATGAAACTCCACATTGAATTCATTGAGTCCATCATTTACTGTCTCCACATTATAATCACTCATCATCCTGGAAAAAGGAAAATAGACAATAATTGAGAAATATGACAGGGAAAATTGCTAAATATCTCCATTCTCCAGCAGGCAAAAGCGAAAACATACATACACACGTGAGGTGAGTAACATGCAATAGTTTATGAGAAACAGTCCCAAATCACCTAATATAACAGTAATATTTCAGTAATGTGTCAACATATTAGTACTAATATGAGCTTTCTAGTTCATTTATGCTATGGCATTGTATTCAGGGTTCATCGAGCAACACCAAATCCCTCAAAAACCCAACACTTTGAACCTCCTTTTTTGGCTTAAATAGCAATACTTAAACTTCACAAGCCTTACCATTTTAAAAATACATTCGAAGCACATAAATAATGAATGACTTGATACTTTCCTTCTCTGTATTTATATATTACTGAGTTAAGATTCTCACATCCATTTGTTCTTCTAGATTCTGCTATTTGTTATATGGACATAATTTCCTTCAGTATCATTTATCAATCATTAGTCATTACTATCCATTTCAACCAGGCTATTCTAGCCATTAAATTTAGCACACACAGATTCGTCTGCACATTCCAATTATGAATCAACAACCATGATATTGAAGTCAATAAGCAACATATTACACCAATATTGGATCTTTCACCATGACAGACTCACCATAGGGGAAAATTTTTTACTGCCTCAATGACATTATAACCAGGAGGTCAACAAGGAACCATCACTCAGTAAACAATCTGTATTTCCTCATTTGTAGAAAGACACAAACTTGCACCAAATGACGTCAATACTATCGCCACTAAAAGAAAAGCGCGTCCCAATGCACGAGGCTTTCACTGGGTGGGGTTTGGGGAGGCTCATATATACGTAGCCTTACCCATGCAAGTAAAGAGGCTGTTTCTCAAATTTGAACCCATGAATCCATGACCTCCAAGTCACATGGCAGCAACCTTACCGTTGTTCTAAGGCTCACCCTCAATACTATCGCCACTCGCCACTAGAGAGTAAAATAAATTATATTTTATATCACAAAAGTCATACTTGTATACACTATTAAGTTTGTTAAAAAAACACCAGATGTAGTTAAAACTTATATTTCTTTTGGGAGGAAGGACTTGAAGGAGTGGAAAGTGAAGAGGGACAAGATCATATTATAAAAAGTTCACAATTCAAGAGAGGAACATTGTTGCAGTTGTAATTTCACCTTTCAGGCTAAAAAATGATACACTAAAAAATTAAATCATCATAATAAGCAGAATTTTCATTGAAGACCACAGAAGCTGCCACTGGTTGGGGCAAAGCCCTAGTGCATGTGCCTAAAAGATGCCAACAAGTGCACTTTCACAAAATAACATAAAAAGCATAGTCTTGCACAAGTTGAAATTGGAATACTCTGAATTATTAGCATTCTGATATTCTCACAGAAACACCTGAAATATTCATTAAGGTAGTTTTTAATCAACTCCAAGTTCAATTTTATCTTCTTTCCTTTTCTCTGTTCTTCAATAACTGGGGGAGAGAAGGAGGTTTGCTATTTTTTACTGAATCCTTCCTCACTTCCATGACGATTTTTTAATAATATAAACTATCAAGACATTTTATTGACTTCTTGTGCGTGCTTAATTAATCTACTTTTTTTTCCTAATATAGCACGACCATGTAAGTGAACTGTGCAGTATTTTGTGCAGGTTTAGTTTCAGTTGTCAAAAGACACAAAACTATGAAGGAATCACCAGCATCATATGTAGAAACTAGAAACACAAAATTCTTTTAATAACCCAAGAAGAAATTGATCAATATTACGAACTTGGGCTCAGGATGAAACTGTGACTCAGCGGATACAAGGGGATTGCTACCATATCAACATGTCAAAAGTGCTCCCTCACCATTTCACAATAAGTATCAACTATAACCTAATACAAAAACTTGACAATGAACCAATTCCATCAACTAACAAAATATTGTCATTTAAGAATGAATACTAAGTATACAAGTATATATCTGATATCTCAACAAACAATAAACAATTTACTTACAGTTTCATTACATCCATATCTCTTCTCTTGCTTGGAGATGACATTTTGATTTGAACAAATCACTTAATCCAACCTGCTACAAGGACATTAAAAAAAATTTAGTTTACAGCCAATATAAGTAAACATAGTCTAAGGGATAGAGGACTTGTTCAGCCAAAATCAAGAGTTATTTCCATTGTTCAGCCCTAAGCTCAACATACCTCCACTAAATCAAATAAGGGATAGAGGATTTTTTCATATAACTCAATACATCAGAATAACACAAACATGTTTTTGACAAACTCAAAAGACGCTAATATATGAGACAGCATAGCAGAAAACCCAAGTATAAGTAACCTTGGAACTGCTCTGATCTCAAAATCAGGATCACGGGCGTGTATCTATTAATCCATAAAAAGAAATCATATCAGGAAGCAAACACATAATATTATATGAAAACAATGAGGAAAAAGAGTTTTTATGGCCATCAAACACCTTGCTGCAATGGGGCCTAGAAATTGAATCATTATATTAACATCAGCATAAATCAATTTACACCTCCATATCTTTAGGCAACAGACAATTATTACATGTGGAGGACAAGATAATATATAAGACGGACGATCCAAAAATTCATTCACAAGCATTGATTAACATCAGATATATACGAACCACACAACCTGAAATAAGAGAAACCAAAGATACCTCACTAATCAACCTATATAGAACAAAGCAAACAAGGAAAATTATCCAACATTATGTTTAGTTTCGTAACTCTAGTATAATACTAAGAATTTTCAGTCAGAAAAGAAAGAGATCACAAAAAATTATATACTTTAGATTATGGAAGGAACAAAATTGGTAATGCTCAAACTCTTCACAAATTGATTGTAACAAATGAAGATGAAAGGTAAAGTAGTGCGCCATTACCCACCAGTACATCTTCATAAAACGTAAAGAAATAACTAGTGGTAATGCTTCATTCTTCTGCTTATCAAGATTCAAGGCATATCTCCTAGAAGTTCACTAAGGCACCCAAGGAAAACATCAGAGTGGTTAGAATCTATTTCACTTATACAAGAATTACTTTTTCCATTGAAATTTAATCCAAGAAAAGTGCCTAAATATATTGATTCTCCACAAACAATAGAAATGTCCCATAAGCCACAGGATCATAACAAACAAAATGCGTGATCCATAGTGCGTGATCCACAATGTGGCTACTCAACACACAAATACAAGCTAAATTTAGCAGAAAGCACAAAAGTTCAAATCTTCTCCAGAAGACTACTTCGATTCCTAACACAGATGAAAACCCAAATTTTCTGGGTACATATTGATCAACTTTCCAACAACCAAGAGGGCAAATAAGAAAAAAAAAATTCCTATAACAAATACGGATATCTGTCTTGCAATAAGATTAGAGCAGTACCAATACAATTTATCATACCCTGTCTAAACAAGTCACATAAATTTTGATGTGAAGATCTATTATCCGGCCAGACAACCAAAATCAAATAGAAACCATTGTATTGTACAATATTTAAACATGCTTTAATTACCGGCAAGAAAAACCCAGAGATATTGGACAAGAAATCTCGATCGATCGGTATCTTACAAGTAACACTAAAATCTGCGGAAAAGAATGCTCGGAACCCTTTTTGACGTTTGAGGATTGGATTCTGAAAGGAGTCTGAATAGAGAAAGCAGAATAGCGAAATACGCAAAGGGATTGGATTTGGGAGGGTCAAGGATGGTATATGGCATTGCAATTAACAAGCTCAAGTGATGAATATCGACGTGGTGCCATAGCACGTGCTATATGTTAAGCCAACGTAGCGACCAAGTTTCGCCATTATATCTATATCTCAATATTACAATACCAAATTACGAATACGACCAAATTATAATATTTTTCCCCATAGTATAACCATATTAATTTGATCAATTATGTACTAAAAGCATATTTATTCAAGAATTGTGACATAATAAAATGAATGTACAACCACATTCTCCCTATACAATACACTCGTAAATTGTATATCTTGAAGAGTCAATAACTTAATCACTAACTTTGAGTAGGGACTAAAAAGTATGATATGTTTAAAACTTAGTCAAAATTGCAATAAAAGTAAGTTATATAAAATAACATGCACTTCGGTGCATGCCTAGATGCTAGTATAAGTTATTTAAAGTTCTTAACATTATTTATCTTTTATATTGTTTGTGTTGTTAGGATCTCGATTTTTTTAGTTAGGATAACAATAAGATATTGATTTTATATGTCTAATATGTTGCATGTCCTATACAATGTTATGATCTCATATTAAAGACTTATCATTTTTTAAAAAAAAAATTTGAATATCACACTAGTACACATTAATAAAAAAAATAATTGTTTTATGAAAATTGTTTTAACATAAATCTTTCAATATGTCATAACCTATTTTATGAAAGAATGATATTTTTTTATAATTTTATACTTACAAAAGAAATTATATATTTTTATATGTACTTTTATTTATTTTATAAAAATTATATGATCTTAAGATATCCATCCAATCTTGCCATTCAATTTATGTTGTTACTTCTAATAAAATGTAAAATCTCAATCTTAACAACACTAACAGAGAGCATACAAAATAAGAATATTTATCTTATACGAGAGATAAGACCAATTATTTTTAAATTGAACTGTTAATATTAAAATATTATTTTAAATCAAACATGTGAAAGTCACGTGAAATTTAAATAATACTTTAATTATATTAATAATAATAATAATAATTAAAAACTTTTTACAAAATTATTTACAAAAAAAGTTCATTTTTTGCCTTTCATTGTCCCAACAAGTTTAGTTTTGGAAATTGTGGCGTCACAACTGGTTCATTATGTTCACATGCGATTGTGTGTCCTTGCAGACTTGTAGCTAAACGACATTAATTTAATAAGCTAGGAATTATTTATGGGAAAAAAAAAGCTAGGAATTAGAAATATTTCTAATATTGGTATTATTATTTAGATTATGATAAATAAATAAATTTTTTTTATAATTCAACTCAACATTACTTTTAAAAATAAACTAAATGATTTTTATAAAAAAAATGAAATTATGTGTTAAAGTAATAATGAATATAGTATTTGAGTATTTGATATTACAGAACTACTAAAAATAGACTTAAATTAGATAAGACGATTGCCCACAGCTTACAAAAGCAGTTTCCCACAGTGATAAACTATAAAGTAAAGCTACATTTGATACAATCATACAATGATAATTTTTCTTTTAACTTTCGAGCTAAAAATGTTATTAGAATTATTTAGTTCAAATAAAATATTTTTAAATGAATCATTAAGTATTTAGTTAAAATACAATATTTAAAAAATTATTAAGTAGCCATAGTAGAGTTGAAGGTGGTAGCAACAAGATTGAAAGATTTTGCGAACCAAATGAAAGAGTTTATAAAAATATTTGTTGATGAGAATATAAAAATTGGTAAAGAATTCAACATTTTCTCAAATACAACAATTTTCTTACCTAATCTCTAGTTAAGACCACAAGAGCTGTGTTATCATTTGCTCCCAACAATTTTCTCAAATAGAAGCTTTCTTTGGTTATTTGCTACTTAATAAGGTAGAAAGTAAGAGAAATTAGGAAAAGTTACTTAAAAAGACCTTATAACCATAAACCATATGCAATCAATCACCTCTTCTCTAGTTTTAATTTATACAAAAAGTTCCCATCTATTAACAGAACTTATAGCAGTCTATGCACTTCTCCTCCTAATGTAACCATACAGCCACATCTCAAATTAAAAGTTTGACACATTGCTTAAGCTTCTGTCCATTTCTCATGGATGCTCATGTTCGACATTATCAATCCTGATAATAACAATGCAACCTAATCATAAATTTCTAGTTATTGTATGCATTCTCCGCTAAAACAAACCACACATATCAGTCAAAATACAAGAAGGTATAGATGATAATTAAATTTTCTTGCTATATTGGCTCCCAATTCCAGTGTGCTTACACCCACCCACATGGCACCAGTATTTCAAGGAAAGTTATATTATTGAATGAATTACATATCATAGTACACTGATAAGAACTCAACTATGTATGCCTTATCAGAAAAGCTTCAAAGACAGATGTCAAGTAAGGATTTTGGTCCTTACCAACTTCCAATTACGCAAAATAGACAACACCCGCAGGAAAGAAAGCAAGTAGAGTTCAACTTGATCGCCAAGGATTATCTCCATAATAGTATGCAGTCCCAACCATTAGCGCCACCGTAGCACCTTGAACAACCACACGGGCCCTCATTAACTTCTGACCCAAGTGAGAATTGCCTTGTCTGAAACTGATTAAGCCAGCCGTAAGCACACCGGCGGTAATAAGTGCACCTAAAATTAACACAGCAAGATCAACTAAAGACTAAGCGTGACAAATGGTAATTAATGCAATTCCAGTGAAAGAATTTAACCCAAAAACAAAGATTAAGAACAAACTGACTGTATATAACAATCATCTAAGTTTCAAATTACCTATTCCTTTGTTTAATTTCCTTTCTCAATGCAAACCAAAACAAGACAGTGTCTTTCATTTTTGCATGCAGGACGGAAGATGGCATAAATCAGAAAGGGAACCCTCCACCAGAATTCATTTATTACACCATAAGTTCATCCATCTCAAATCTCAATCTAGAGAAATTGGCAGAGGGAAAACCATTTCCTAAAGGCTAAAATGGATTAGCGTCCCATAGTCAGCAACAAAGTAAACTGGTTGATCATATCTAAAGTTGTTAAATCTAAGCTTCACAAATAAGATTTCTAAAATAGAATTGGCCAGCAGATTCAGGCCCCAAGAGAAGGGAAAGGGAGTGAATAATAATACATCAAGATGGAAACTTAAAACAGGCAGCAAAGCAGATGAATGTTAAACTCAGATTTTAATTTCTTCATAGAACTGAATAAGTTCACAAGTCAGAACCATATAGCTAAACGGTTTTTGTGCCACACCAAACTCATCAAGGGCATCTCAACAACCACTTACTCACTAAATCAACCAGAGAGCTCATTCAAATCCAATCCTAAAACCCTAAATCTCTCGTATTCTCAAGATCCTACACTTGCAATTCCATCTTCTTTCCCATTCTTTCAGAGAAATTTCATTTTGGAAAAAGGAAAACAAAAAAAAAATACTAATTAAACAGAACACACACAATATGGCATGGAAAATTCGATCAAAATGGACAGAAAACGAAGATAGGATATTATAAATTACCGATTGGGACAAAAGGGTTCCTGACGCGCTTTTTCTCTGGGAAAAATTCCTCCAAAGTGGGATCGTCAGTACGCATCTTCTCCATACGCAAACTGAGAATAGAGCCACAAAATTAACTTAGATGGCCGAATATAACCCTTTCGCTTTAGAGACGTTCACACGTAGCTCCTTTCTTTAGTCGACACGTGGTGCTCTTTTTGGCCACTGTGGGTACTGAATTTTGGGATTAAAATCCTATAGTGCCAAACAATAAAAAAAATAAGGAGAAAGAGTGACACAAGTGAGTCTCACATGTGAAATCCACTTATGTGTCACTCTCTCTCCTTGTTCTTTTATACTGAGCAATATAAGATCCATCCTCTTTAATTTTATTTGTTTTGGTTAAATTGCCTTTGTGGTCCCTGTACTACATTCATTTTATTTTTTGTTGGGTCTTTATAGTTTTGAAAATTTATAGTTTAGTCCTCATAAGTTCACAAAATTTTAAATTAATCCTTATTGTCAATTTTTTGTTGAAATTATTATATTATCAACATATTTTAGCACTCTAAATAGGCATGATTTATGTCAACAGAAAGTTATGAAATATAGCTTTATTTATCCTTTTTTTTTTAATGATTGGTCATATAAATTTAGTCTTTTTTTTTCACTTATAATTGGTCATATAAATATGTTTATTTATATTAAAAAATTCACTTAAGTTTAGTCATTAAGTAAATTCATAATGATAAAATGGTATATAATTTTAATAAAATGTTGACAAATTTTTTAATTTAAGAAAATTTCGTTAGACCATGAAAACTTGATTTTTAATTTTTAATTTTTAAAGACTTAAAGTAAAAATTGAGTGAACAGACCTTTTGTTTTTAATGATGAACTACCCTATCCATATATAAAAATGAAATCTTTTGAATTTTTTTTAATTGACTATTTTTTTCGTTAATTTATAAGCACTTTAAAAGATGAAATAACTGATAAAAAATATAAAACTATACTCAAGATCAAAAATTAAACCCCTAATACTTAATTAAAAATAAATAAATCTCTTCCATTCAACTACATCCGTGCCCTCTTAAATGATCTTTTAAATTCTTTTCATTAGAGTGATAGTGAATAAACTATAGAGACAAAAACAAAACAAAAAATTTTGCCTGAGACAAAAACAAAGTAATTTACTTGGGAAAGAAAAGACTGAACTGACATATTAATCAGTTCTTCTATCTAATCCTAAAAATTAATTCCCTAAAAAATTTCAGAAATGGAATAATTTACAGTTTCATTTTCTAATATTCTGTAATTAAGTTATAATTACATCATATTTTTTAACTTATTTCTAATTATAATAATATTAATGTATTTGCTTTTGATTTCGAATACTATAATAATATATTTTTAATCATATAAAAAATTAAAAATATAAATGTAATAAAATAATCATCCATTCAACTATGATTTACTTTTGTAAAACCAAAAAAATTATACATCCTGCTTTGGTATCTCTCAGCCTAAGCCAAAATATGAGCTCTACTACTAATCCCCGAGAGGTTACACTTCAAAATCACTCTAACCATCTAACTATCTATCTATAAACAAAAGTTAGCAAGTCAAGACCACCCCACAGGCCTACATATCAGTTGTAAAAGGTCAAAACCAAACAGTGTGCTTCCCAGTTCCCACAAAACATCAACTCATTCTAGATGCACAATCTGAATCTGCCTACTACTACTAATAGTGCTTCAATTCATGACTTGAGATCATCTGACATTGCTGAAGGAATGCAGTGTGTTGCAAGAATATCTAGAGTAGCTGCTTTTGCAGCTTTTGTGCCAAGGACCACTATCTGCATAGCATAGCATAGGAGACTGTAAGTTCTAAAAGGAAAAAAAAATTATGTTCAGTTTTTATATCTCTGTCACAAGGTTTTCTAATAAAAAACCAACACTTGTAGGTCTATAGAACTTATCTCTCCTATGATTGATTTGTTTTTAAAAAATTAAAGTAAAATATCATTTTGGTCTCTCTTATATGACAGTATTCTCAATTTGGTCCCTCTTATCAATTTGGTTCATCTTAAATTTTCCTTCTCAATTTGATCCCTCTGAAATTGCTACGTTATCAATTCGGTCCCTCTAAAGTCTAAATTGAGAAGGTAAATCTAAAAGGGACCAAATTGAGAATATTGTCATTTAAGAGACCAAAATGATATTTTACTCAAAAAAAATTCTACAAGTTTTATTTTGATTGGAAAACCGAATAACAAAGATACAAGAAACTGCATATATATCTAATCCTTAATAAAATCCCATGTTTCAGTTTCACACAAGCACTCAAAGCGGGAGGAAGAAGGGATATATGGGAGAGGGTACCTGATCATAATCTAGATCAAATTTTAGATATTCATCATTGCAACTCTCCACCATGCTGGCCAAACTCTTCAGATTTGTAATGGGTTTACCATTAAGAGAAAGGACCTTCACATGTATATAGAATGTTGACAATGAAGGGTTCAGTGGTCCAGACTCAAGTCAATACAGATATCAGCAAGGAAATAAAACAAAATGGAATAATTAGACAATTACTAACCTGAGTGTTAACAATATCTTCATACCCAATATTTATATCAGCGACCAGCACCTTCAATATGTCAAACAGATCATGTAACTTTGTTAGAAACTTGAGAGAAATAGTAGCAAAGGAAAGAGACAGAGATAGAGAGTACCTGAGAGACCACAACAAGCTGCTCGTCTGGTGATTGTGGCAGTGAATGCAGCAGTTTATCCAAAAGCTTGACAGGAGCTTCATACTCATAGTCCTTTCCGTACTGTTCATGTATAAAAGAAAAAGGTTGGAAATTTATGGTTCCACGTAAAAGCTTAGCAAACATAGATTGTATTAATGAATTTATAGTGTTTTATTACATTTCTTAAAAATCACACCATAAGTCAAGAGAATGTGACAAGGCTAGAAAACACAAGTAATAATATAAACTGCTCAGTCATAAACCACAAGGTAAAATATTTATGAAGTTTCAAAAACCAACACATCACTAAACTTTGTTTAGACTTTAAAAGATATCAATGAATTGGATTAAATAGATAAATTTCTATAGTAAAATCAAAGGTTCCAACTTAGCACACGCTTACATCTCACTTGCACTTAGCCAATCGGACATTATGGGACTTCTAAGTGCAGTGGATAGAAAAACATAATTAATATAGCTAGTGAGAGATGACTTACACGATTCATTTGTACATGAAAACCATACTGCAAATTCAGAAGCATAGAAGAATGATGATAATACGATTCAGTTACATGAAAACCATTTAACAAATGGTATTGAATTTCTAGACATATCTCAACAAGCTCCTAAACAATTATGATAATACTGTTCAGTTTCATGAAGAAATACCAAAGCATTTCCATTGTCAGGCAAGCTAAGTTTATCCAATACAGAAACAGAAGTATAAAACATTGGATACTATTTAAGGGAATAAATCAAGAATACAAGATAATATACATAATAATTAATAAAATTTGACACTTGCAAGTTGCAACCAAGATATGCATTAGAATAAATTATGGAAGTATAGGAATCTGAATCAACCACTAACCTCAGAACGAAGATATGGAACTGATACAGTTGTAAAAACAAATCCTGCAATGATATAATATGAGGGAGACCTTTCCTTGCTGTGTGCTGGAATGAGTCTTTTGTGACTACCAAGTTTAATGTCAAATTTGAAAGTCTCCGAATTCCGCAATACTCTGATGACTGCATTATCCCCCGTGTATTTCTGGGATATAAGATAACTGAAACCAATGCGCTCTCCATGGCGAAACGGAACTAGAAAAAATACAAAGTGTTTAAAGCATTATATGCAAACAATTGGACTGCAAACACAATTACTGGGTTTACAAGGCAATGACAGTAGATAAGTTTAAATATTATGTGTGGACAAGTTAGATTTGATGATAGAATATGTCTACATCGCTTAATCTATCTAGCCAACTCCACCTAGTGTATGAAAAGGCTTTGTTTTTTGTTGTTGTATTATGTATGGACAAGTGGTTGGGTCAAAACTTCAAGGCTTCAGCCACCATTAGCATTAGTGTCAGATATTGCTCACATATAAACTTCTGTCTAGTACAGTGGTACTTGACAAATTAAGAATGTCAAACTTCACAGGTGATCTAATCCTAAAGAAGGTCGTGACAGACAGAGGTATAACATTTCATACGCCATATCAGCTACAGGGGAGATGATTCATTAGCATAAATATTCCATCACTGATACCTAAACACAGAAATAGGAAACAGAAAAATGCACCAAGATATCTTCTGACTTGATTGTTAAACTCAGTAATATCTAGAAATGATCAAGCATTTATATTTAAAAAGATGGCAGAGTTTTCCACCTCCTCTTCTCTGTTTCTAATCCAAGATCAGATACAGTATAGCAAAACCTGACCCATAAAGTGCCATTGTGCCAATCCCCAAAATATGAATGATACCAAAGGTTTAGATTAGAATTGAGGATATAAAATAAATCAACTTTGAGGTTTAAACAAATAGTTATCTTCATAGAAGTTCCATGGCATTTACATATTTCCCCAATGCACTTTCTAAGTCATCCAAGTGGTAGACTACATAAAGATCATAATCTGATAGATGAACTGTGGGGCTATTATATGTTCAATTATCGCTATCTTTGTAAAGAGAAGAGGCTGAAGTGCTCATGCTTTAATTTTACAACTTGTCTCATATGCAATGCTTGCTATATATATATATATATATATATATATTATTAAAAAGAAAAGAGAGAGAAAGAAAGACAGGTCCTCTCACAAAAGAGTTTTTTATCAATAGAAAATGCACCTAAAGAAATATAGGCTAGAAAGTATGCACAAATGTATAACAACAACAACAACAACAACAATCAAAGCCTTTTCCCACTAGGTAGGGTCGGCTATATGGATCAAACAACGCCAACATATTCTGTCTTTGCACATTTCTATAGGCTAGAAAGTATGCACAAATGTATAACAAAGCTGAGAAATATCCACATACCTGTCCCATCATTGGCAATATTAACCCCATCAAAGCTAAGTATAATATCTGATGGTTTCAAAACATTAGATTCTGGAGCAGTTGGATCAATTCTTCTAATACGCACACCTTTCTGATCAGACCTCATGCCCATTTCCATTCGCAGATCAGGATTTTCCATTTTCTGCCACTCAACCCCAAGGATAGGGAACCCTGGCAGAAGATGCAGAAAGAAAAGACTAGTCTATTAACACCTCTGCACTCATTTACCGTGCTCAGATAAAAGCTTGTAATTGTAAAAGTGAAATTTACATCTTTCTATATCAAATCAGCAAACATATTACCTGTATATGCTCCATTCTTCTCATAATCCTGGATGAAATGCATGATAACTGGGGTTGGAATGACATAACCAATATTCTCCACATCTTCATTCTTTAGAGACTGAAATGCAATTCCCACACAATTTCCTTTATCATTAAATGCAGGTCCACCAGAATTACCAGAGTTAATAGCAGCATCAATCTGGAAAAACAACATTGAAACAAAGTAGGAAATGATAAATAAAACAGATTTGAAGATATTTGCAGAACTGTAAAGCACGGATACACTTATTTTCAGCTGTGTCATCGTCTTGGACATGTATCAAAAACCAACAATGACAAGACACTCAATCAACACATCCCAGAAAAAAAAAAAGACCAAAAAAATATATAATTAGAGACTATAAATTCCATCTTATTAAGATAATGAAATGTCTTTCCTAATTTTTTCTTGTAGATGAATTATTTGAATAATAGAGTTTAACATCTTTTCTTTAATTGATTTTCTAGGAATATAAAGGGTGTAATATACTTATAATATAGGACAATACCAGTTGTGGTTGTCTTTGAAAATTGGAAGGAGATCAGTAAATAAAAAGTTTGAAAAATATGACACATATGCCAAGATTTTATATACATACATACATATGTGTATATATACATGTGCAACACGTCATATTTCATACTTTTTGAAGTTTGACATGTCAAAATGACGTGCTTCAAAGGGCATAGGCCAGCCATTTCAACCTAACCTGTAAACCTAGAAGCTCGGTGGAACCATGAACATATGATAGAATCTCAATGCGAGATACAACGCCACTAGTCACCGAAATAGTGTCTCCACCAATTGGGTAGCCAACAACAGTAACCGCATCTTGTAGTGTGGGCAAATCCCCAAACTCTACAGGTGACATCCCTTGCCAGAATTCATCATCTTCAACAGTAAGCATGGCTGCAAGTGCAACATCAAGGGCATCAATTTATATTCATATTAGAACAATTAGTAAAAGGCCACCTTCATGCTTTTTTATTGTTAAATGCCTCCACATTTGTTGAGACAATAGAAGTATTTATTGATTCACAATTCTATTGATCTATTCCTTTATTCATCCTACTAACCTTTAAAATTGTGAATCTTCAATTTATTTTTGCTTTACTCCAATAATTTGACCACTTTGTAAAAACTGAAATAGTCATCACTGACGATATGATGTGCACAAAAATGAAGGAGATTTGTTTTTAAGAATCTTTGCATCTCAAAAATTATTATGCAGGTTTCAATCAAGAATACCATTCTGTTAAATATGATTAAATCTTCTCTCCAACATAAAATGATTTCAAACTAAACATAAACCTCGAAGGCAATTAATATATAAGTAATAGAATATACCAATGTCACACTCAGTCCCAATGGAAAGCACTGTGGCCAAGTATTTGGTATCAAAGCCACGTTTCTTGACCTTGACCTGGGTGTAGTGCTCCACTGAATGGGCATTGGTGAGCACCCTCCTCCCTGCAATCACAAACCCACTACTACTGGAGCTGTACTGCCTTTTCCTCTGCCACGGCAGAGAGAAATTAGGTTCTGTGTGCACGCAAAACACCTTCACAACAGAGTCCATTGCTGGCACCACCCTTGCTGAAACACTCTCCCATGCTGGGTCGGCTTCCATGGGCAACGTCACTGCCATGGAACCTCCAACATCACTGGGAACCGTAAAATCACCATCATCGTCAACAGGGCGGGCAACCCGTCGAGCTGTAGAAATAACAGGTGGCTTATCGAGCTTGTCAGAGTTGTTGGTTGACTTCTTGGGTCGGCCACGACGGCGACGGTGGTGCCGAGAGGAAGTGGTATCAATCAGTTCAACGTTGCCAACAGAGAAGACGTCATCCATTGTAGAATGGTTGTTATTGTTAGGGGCAGAGCCAGAGGTGGGGAAGTCTAGGGTTTCAGCATCAGGATTTTTGGGTTTGCGTTCTCTCTTTCGTTTCTTTTCCCCCATTTCTTGAAATTACAATGGATCTTTTTTGGGTTTTTATCTCCAAAGAGTAAAATGCAGAAATGAGAAAACTGAGCTGAGAGAAATGAAGGTAAGTTCATTTGTGAAAAAGAGAAACGAGAATGGAAATAGAAAAAAAAAATGAAGAAATGAAAATTGATGTCAATGTGATATGGATGGAATAAAAGTGTATAAAATAATTATTTTATCTTTAAATTAAAAGTAAAAATAAAATAAAAATGGGTAAAATATAAGAGCAGGCTTTCCTCTCCCTTTCCATTATCATTTTCACAAAAAGAATATAGGAAAAATCAAAATGAAACTCATAAAACAAACTATAAACTGTAAAAAGGATAAAATGAAGTGTAAATTGTCTATAAAGTGCATCATCTAGATCGTTAAATAAAAATCGAGATATCATAATAATTTCATCCAACAATTTATATTGTGCACTTTATGCACTTTACCGAATATACACTTTAGCAGATCCAGATCACCTGTAAATGTTACCAAATATCCGCACAAAGGAAATGTAATTTTTTTTTTGGAATTTTTATTTTCGTCAACTATATTTATCTTTGTCAATTATTTTACTTCTTATAGTATGAAACAGATAATTGAGTGACATAATTGTTAAATGTTATATATTCCCGTTAACTTTTCACTATTTTTGTTCATTTATTTTATGCTCAAAACACCAATTTGATTCTCTATTTTTTATTCAAATTTTATTTTGGTCCTCTATGTTTTAAAATATCAAAATAAGTCTTTTATATTTTCAAATTTGTCTAAAATAATTCTTTTGCCTTACACCGTCAATCTTTTTTTTAATAATGATTTGAATTGCTGACGTGGCACGAAACTCTATCATACACTACTCGGAAGACAGATATGAGATAAACTCAACTATACCCTAATCCAAACATATTGTTATTAAAGATCAATTAATCATATAATAATACAGTGATTCAGTTTTAAATAAAACACTAAGCTAAATATTTGGTCGTGACTTCTATGGCTATTTGATTTTTAATATTTATACACATATATGATTATAATTAAAATTTTATATTAATTGATTTTAAGATATTTTTAATGATGATGAAGTTAGGTGGAGATTAGATCAACTGCTTCATTTCATTTATCCCACCCTTTTTAAAATAAAACTACCTTGCATTGCATCTGTCATTTATTCTTAATTTGATTTCGCAAGACTGGACTCATAATTGTAATGTGCAAATTGCAAGTCAAGTACTGAATTTTTTATTTTTAAGGCCATCTCCAAGTTTAATAATAAGTATGTCTTTATTTATTTTTATAAAAAAAGGACTTAAATGACTATATGGGACCATATATACACACTTTTTTTAGAGTAAATTACACTGCCCTCCCCTGAAAGATGTTGAAATTACACTGCCCTCCCCTCTAGTTTCCAAAATTACACTGCCCTCCCTTGAGAGATAAAAAATCGTTACACTTTAATCCAAAACACTATTCTCCCACTAAAAAAAGGTCTAAAAAGTCAATATAATAAATATTAATGACTAATAAATATTCATTACTAAATTGACCCTCACACAAGATAAAAAATGTTTAACGTTATGCTTCATCGAAATTTATAAAACTGAATCTTTACCAAAAAAAAATTATAAAACTAAATTCTAGTACACCTAACAAAATATTTTTGATATATTTTATTATTATATATTAATATATATATATATATATTAAACTTAATTATCGAAAATTAAGTAAAATAATAGATGTTTTATATTACATTACATTACATTACATTATTAATATAAAAATCTATAAACTATTTTAAATTACAGACTTTTTTTTAGAATTTTATTTTGTTAACAATAATAATTACTATAAATACTAATAAAATAAAAAAAGACAATAAAAAAATGAAACAATGTTATTATAAGAGGATGAAAGCATGTATAAGTCACATTTTATAGAGTTTTATTCTTTTGTGAAATGCAATTTAGTCATGAATATATTTATTGTATTGGAAGTTGAAAATTTTTGACATTTTAGACTTTTTTATTGGAGAATGGTGTTTGGAATCAAAGTGTAATGACTTTTGATCTCTCACGGGAGGGCAGTGTAATTTTGCAAACGAGAGGGAAGGACAGTGTAATTTCAGCATCTCTCAGGGGAGGGCAGTGTAATTTATTTTTTTTTAATAGTGCAACAATCGTTTTGTAATGTCCAACAACTGATAGGCCAACAGATAATCATATAATTGAAATTTTCAAAAAACCAAAAAGAGTTAAAGTACGCTTTCTTCTTACTAGAGACATTAAAATTACATTTTTCCACTCTCTATTAAAAATGTACACTTTTTCTTAAAAGATTAAAAAAATTATTTTTTTTTACTAAAATATCTGTAATGACATTATTAATTTTTTAAAATAACTATGATTTATTATAAAAATGTATTTCAAAATTATTATTTTATTATCATTTATTTTGAGTTAACAAATAATTATTTTATTTCATTTTAAATTTTTAAAAAATTTATATTAATCAAATACATATTTAAAGACATGAAATTATAAAATTTTTTATATTTTTTTATTCAAAATTTTTTATCTTTCAAAAAAATTATAATGTTTGAAACAAGAGGAAAACAAAACCGATTAATTCTGGAAGCCAAGGTTTGACTGATGTTTCCTTATTTAAATTGTGAAGCCTTATTATAGTCTATAGAATACTTAAACAGGAAACCTCCTCATTAGCCAAAAACAGAGTTTATAACTATGTACAAACATTCTATAACACAACACAAAACCATGCTTTTCCACCAATTAAAATCAGACAAAAAAAATAGAAATATTTATAACACATTTTGAAGTGAAAGGGTATATTTGCTTTGCTCCATCGGTGGTGAGCAAAAGAGCATTAATCAGCAATCACTCTCGTCACTCGTCAGAGCTCAGCCACACCAAAAAAAACAGAGTAATCTACATGAAGCTCATAAATGCACCAACTTCGCTCCTCAACAAATACATGGTTTAAGAAAAGATTATATTTTTTTTCTTTTCATCATCAAGAGAGAGGACCCATTTATTCAATTTTAATCCAAAGGAGGAAATTGTAAAAAGGGCTTTAAAAAAAGGGGCAAGAGAAAGAAAAAGTGATTATGGGAAGAAGAAAGTAAAGGAGTTGCCTTGCCAAAGGCCATAGGCAAGCAAGGAGTGAATGAGTGAGAATCATGTGAACTGCCGCCACCCTGTCTCTCTCTCTCTCTCTCTCTCTTCTCTTTGAATCAACCAAAAGCTTCAGCTTCAATCTGTAAAATCTAACAAACCCCATTTCTGTGTTTATTTATTCTTCGCCAAAATTACTCTGTGAGGTCTCAAATTCAGTGTTCATTCAAATGGCTTCAAATGCTTCAAGGTTCATCAAATGTGTGACGGTCGGAGATGGAGCTGTGGGGAAAACCTGTATGCTTATTTGCTATACCAGCAATAAATTTCCCACGGTGTGTTTTGCTTTACTGTTTTTTGTAAAGATCTGTCCCAATTTCTGGCTTTCTATTTTCTGGGTATATGAACATGGTTCCTGAATTTTCATTTTCTTTAAGGTCGCCACTAGAGCAATGTCTCTAACTATGTATGTGTATTGTGTATTTGTGTTGGCCCGTTTGTGTGCTTATTGGGGTCCATTGGTTTCTGATTAGAAGTTCAAACGTAGAATAGAAGAACCAACTTGTCATTGAGTTCAAATTGTTGAAGTGCTGATTTTGTACATTAACCATCTAGCTTATTATAACAAGGGTGGTCCAGTGCACAAGGCTTCCACCATGTGTAATATGGGGATGGTCCTATGTAGGCAGCTTTATACATGTAAGCAAAGAGGTTATTTCTAGGAATTGAACCTGTGACCCACTGGTCACATTACAGCAACCTTACTGTTGCTCCAAGGTTCACCATCAGTTGGCTGATTAATATGCAAAAATAAAACACAATTTGTAAAACAAGCACACTTGTGCACATTACAAAAATTGCACTTTAGAGGATCCGTTCTCTAGTCATTTGAGTTCCTCTTCATGATGCTATTGTTGTTTGCTTCTGTTGAATGTGTTTCAGTGCTTATGTTTTGGACTCTGATTTTGCTTTTCCCCTATGTTGGAAATCTCCTTGGGGTTTGGTTATCAGGACTATATTCCCACGGTGTTTGATAATTTCAGTGCAAATGTGGTCGTTGAAGGCACAACTGTCAATTTAGGACTCTGGGACACAGCTGGTATATATACAGAGACTTAACATAGTATTTTTAGTTATACACACACACAAAAAGAAAAAGAAAGAAAAGGACATGATTGGGAAAACATGTTTGTTTCAAATCTAAATTTCTGATGTGCCTGCAAGAATTTTATCAAACTGGGATAGTGTGTTATGCTCCATTTGCTTCCAATATCGTAGGGCAAGAGGACTACAACAGACTGAGGCCTTTGAGCTATAGAGGCGCAGACGTCTTCGTCTTGGCTTTCTCTTTAGTTAGTCGTGCGAGCTATGAGAATGTGTTCAAGAAGGTATGGTTTTGTATCTGTAGTGATACTTAGAGATAGACATGTCTTTGAAATTTCGCTTCTTTTCTCTAATGTGTATACACTTTTCAGTGGATTCCTGAACTCCAGCATTATGCCCCTGGCATTCCAGTGGTACTAGTTGGCACCAAATTGGGTAAGTCATCAAGCTAAAGCATTGGTCTTAGCACTTATCTAAATTTGAATGCTATTTTGTCTTGAGATTATTGGCCGTCTTCACCATGCTTTAGAAAACATGATGCTCTAGGAAGAAGAAGAAGAATGAGATCTTCCCTAGTAAAACTCATATATTCCTTATTGACACTAAAACCACAGCAACATGTTATTTTGTGATATTGAAACCTATATGCTAATTTTGCAGAGTTGCTCGATATCTTGCATTTTATTATACTGATTACTGAATACATGAGCTATAGTCTGGTTATCTTTTTTTGCGGTTAATTCACTTATTAAATTATAGAACTTCATATTTTGGAGTTTCTGAAGAAATTTTACAATCTTTTGGCCTATTTCTCAAGGAAGAAATATGACCACTCAAATTCCTTCAAGGCATATTTGCACAATCATAGTTAATGAGCATGACTTAAAAGAAATGATATAGTAAGGAATCCAGAAACTCTGTAGATTTTTATTGAACAATAATCATATTTCATATTTGGTGGTAATCAGTTTGATGTGCAATGTGGTTAAATTCTGAAGATAATGCTTTGTATATGATGAGCATGTAGATCTCAGAGAAGACAAGCACTATTTGGCTGATCATCCTGGCTTGGTGCCTGTGACCACTGAACAGGTACATACAATATCTTCCTTTATTAGAGCAGTACATATGGAGTTCAATAGTCTGAGTTCACTGTTTACTGAAACTATCGGCTCTTGTTAATAACAAGGGCGAAGAACTCCGTAAACAGATTGGCGCGACCTTCTATATCGAATGCAGCTCAAAAACTCAGCAGGTATGTTTGTAGTTTGTACTAGCATTTTATTCTTGAAACACTTCAATGCTACAAGTGGTATATGGTGAAAAGGAATAATTTGCATAGGGTTTCAGAAGTACTACTTTTAGGGCTTAAGGTTTAAGGTTTAGCGGGTATAGGGTTTCAGAAGTATTGCGCTCATCAAGGTTTAGGGTTTCAAAAGTACTACTTTTAGCACCAAAGAATATAATGTACAACAAACAAAGCCTTTTCCCACGAGGTGGGATCGGCTATATGTCAAGTGATGCATGCGTGTTCTGTATTTGCTCATTTCTTACCATGTCACGTTGATTTATATTCATAAAGATCCGACAAAGTTTTACACTGATTATTGACTACCTAGCACAATCCTCCTCTTTTATCCGAACTTGAGACCGACTATGAAGCATAGGCAAAATTGGCCAAAGAATGTAATGCCGGAGAATATTTTATCTCGGCGAATGGCGAGCAGAATATGTGCAGAAATCTATGTCAATTATGCTAAGAGAAAAGACTGTACTATATTATCATCTTGATTGAAAAAACTGATGGTAATTTTAGTTTTGTTGAGTGAATGTGTAAACGATGGTGATTCACCCCAATGATTATTAGGATAATTTTGCAGATGAATAGTTTGTGTTGTTTCTGAAATCCTGCAATGAGTGATCCTATTGTGAGTGCATTTGCAGAATGTGAAGTCAGTTTTTGATGCAGCAATCAAGGTGGTGATCAAGCCTCCACAAAAGCAGCATGAGAAGAAGAAAAAGAAAAAACAACGTAGAGGGTGTCTACTGTGAGTTGAACTCTATCCATAATATCTTAACATTCTATGGTTACTATCATTACCATATATTTACAAAGACTAAAACATCATTTTGGTACCTCATACATACCTCTTTTGTCAATTTGGTCCCTCGCAGTCGCAGATTTGTATAGTCAATTTGGCCCCTCGCATATCAAATCATTATTAATTTGGTCCCTCATAGATTCATGTTGTCAATGTGGTCCCTCATAAATTCGCGTTGTCAATATGGTCCCTCATAAATTCGCGTTGTCAATATGGTCCATTACACATAAAAATGTTATCAATTTGGTCCCTTAGTAGTTAGCCAACCGTTTAAATACTTAACAGAGTTTATGATGTGTGTTTTTATTGCTGACTAATCAAATTAATCCAAGTTTTATATTATTTTTCATAAACTTGCTTATTCAGCAATTAACTACACACATAATCAACTCTGCTAAATATTTAAACGGTTGGTTAACTGAGGGACAAATTGATAATGTTTTGATTTATGAGGGACCAAATTAACAACATGAATTTACAAGGGACCAAATTGACAAAAGAGGCATGTGTGAGTGATCATGACGTTTAGTCTATTCACAAATATCATGCTGTTGTTGAAATCCCATAACTGGTTTCTCTTTGTCATAATTAAAACAGTTGCTATGAATTACTGACTGTATATTAATTTACTTTTGTAAATTCATTTTACTGCGCAGAAATGTTCTCTGTGGAAGGAATATAGTTTGTCTTAAATGAGGCATCTCAAAAGTTGCAGTGGAGGCATGTCTTACTTCAGAATTGACTAATGGAACAGGCTAAAAATATTGCAGTATAGCTTATAATATATATGTATGTTTTTCATAGATTTTTCTTTTTTGGTTCATATTATAGATAAACTTTCGAGTGTTGATAGTATATGAAATACTTGGGCTTAAATATCTTGTAAAGACTAAAGAGATTTGTTGGCTGCTAATAATTCACATCAATTCGTCAAACAGTACTCTCTGCAATGACAGATATTAAACGCGAAAGGCATTAATTTCTAATATCTTGCTAATTTGTTTTTCCCATTTTATGAATCTTAGAGACATTTTTGGTTCGTCGAGAGTTGAGACAGCACTCACATCATTCCCAATCACATCTGATATCCATGCAATCCGTATGTTTACTATTTATACATATAACTGGGAATAAAACTTGCTAATTCATGTACTAATATGATTGAAAATTCTCCAAATTTTAAAAACGAAATTAAAACTTCTCCAAACTTTAAGAACGAGAGTAAAAATTCACTAAAAAAAGAGTTATTTATCTATATCAGCACAAAGTCTATACGAATTATCAAATAAGAAAATTTCATAGGTATAATGGATGACATTTTTTGAGACAAAACCAAAGATTTTGGTAAACTTTGGAATGAGTTTGACAGCAAATAAAAAAGTAATGATTCGAGCTACATCCATGAATCATCTAAATGTATACCTCCCAAGTCCCAACAAAATTTAGATCTCCCTCACGGATTATCTGCCTAATAAATAATAACCCCCTGCCTAGAGACAAGGAAAACTTAACACAAATCCATTAACAGGCACAGAAGTCCTCTAAACAGTATTTTCTAATTAAACTACCTTGAATCACCAATCTTACATCCAGAAAAGCAGACATAACATTGTAACATACCCAACATTGGCATCGGATTCAAATACATTGGAAGTCATCAAAGAGCATTTATCATCCTCTTCATCTCAGCAGACCTCCTGGGATCTGGCTCATCAATTGCTCTTTCTGTAAGTACATGCTTGATGCGGCACATTGATTTTCTCACCTGATTCCAATTTACATACATCAACAAGAATAAAAAAATAACCAAGCAGCAGTGAGCTACTGAGCTGGCTGAAACAGGCAAGGCAAGTGGCAAAAGGGACTACTAACCACTAAACCCTATACACACCTTAATATTCAAAATTCTACATCTCCTCAATTTCTCTCTTTAAAACCTTCCAGGACAGGCGGAAAACAGAGAACTTGCAAGGTATCCACATCATATGCACGTAATAGTAAAAGAAATAAACTATGCTTTGGTAAGATTTCCAGCAGTTATTTTATTTGTTTAATAGTCAGAGAAACTAAGTAGTTTACGCTGTTTTCTTTCACTGTCATCCAATCTCTCAACCATATATACCTTATAAACCTTCCAACGAACAGATATAGATTAACAAAGTCACACGCACCACTTGCATATTAACGGCATAATGGGTCACTGAGGGAGGATTTAGTGCACATAACAGCATGTGGGCTTCAAATCTACCTTCATCCAGGAAGGATAAAGCTACCTACTATTGCAAAGTGCATTACTCCGGCAATAAAAAGAATTGGGCACTAATGACTATAAGCTTTAATGCTTTGTGTGTGTGTGTGTGTGTGTGTGTGTGTATATACTTACATATAACCATACAAGAAAGGTTATATAAAAAGTTCAAAGTCGGGAGTTCTCAATGAATGATGCCAAGAAAGACACTATCAGAGTTGCACATATGTCTTAGTAGTACATAAAATTAAAATTAGAAACAGAATGCATTATTAACCAACAAAAAATTCCAGGAATGAAACATTCTTCTATTCTGTTACTTTGCTTCTACTACTATGCTGGTAACAAGTAACAACTGTTCTTCTAATTAGCTTCTAAACACCCTTGACCAGGATAATTCAGAGCATGGAAACTTGTATAGTGTTCTTGGTTCTATTGTGTGTTGACACGGAAAATTATTTGTTCTATTCAGCAGGGCAAATGCTGTGGTTCTCTGGTTGATTTAGCAATGCCAATCATCTCCTTAGTTCATGTTATTGTTTCCACAAAGAAATGTTTTTTTTTATATATATCTCACCCTCATAGTTCAAGTTCAACAAAATCTTATAATCTTCTGGATTTGTTAACGCATTATTAGCATACATAAAGTGATTCAGTAACTACATGAGCAAATCAAATGCATCTGCATGCAGATATTAGTATCTATGAAAATTAGGGAACTAACGTAAATTTTATCCTATGGAAGAGCGTCATTTTCTAAGAGATGCATTAAAAAAATTCAAAATATTTTTTTTTTTTAAAAAAAGGCATTTAGCAACAAAAGTTATTGCACTCTATTAAGTTAAACAATGCAAATCAAAGATAAGTGTCTCATAAAGACTTTCCATGCAGAAAAGAGAAGACAGCACTATGTGCTTCACAGATTTGCAGCTAACAGAAATAATATGGTGACCATTCTTATAAACAAGATATCCATGTAACAAGAGTAACACGAACAGCATATGTGAAAAGCTGCACAAGTTGAAGAACTAAGTAATACCTTAGGGATGCGCTCTGGGTTAGGAAAACGTAGGTTCTGAGATTGAAGCATCTGACGTTGAGTCATCAACATGTTTTTCTCCTTTAACAACACAAACCACAACTTCTGAAGGTCATCCCAAGACTTCAGACGCAGTTCAGATGCTTTCCAACTCCGACCTAACAATAATAGACCAAAAAAAAGTTTGTATTAGAAGATTTTGGGATATTAACTATGAACACCATAATGGGTAAGATACTAAGATATCAGTGAATTGTGAACTGCATTTATTAGACTAAAATATGTGAGAAGTGAACTTCATTCAGCGTGACTAAAATGAATATAAACTAAGCATAACAGACCAGGAGACAGAAACAGTTTGATGCATTTGTCATAAACCATCTAAAAGCATTTGACATGATATTCAGAGACAATGAAACGATGTTAGAGGATGCAAGAGACATTGTGGCAGCATTTCTTGTGATGCCTAGAGACAATTAGCATATACTCATATACATTGACCTAAGCAGCATCATAAAATGTGGGGCTTGTTAATGTATTGATTGACTACAGTATAATTTCTTTATCTATCTATTACCCAGAAGAAAAAATCTTTTCAAGTTAAATCTTTAATCCCCTTAACAGATTGTTCGAACCCCAAAAGACTATTCCCATATTCCCTTTAAGTCCACTTTCTTCTACTCAAACATTTTTTTATAGAATATTTCCCACTCAAATGTTGAAAAACTATCTTATATCAATCCCAATCAATAAAGTTGGGAAGAACTAAAGCAAAGTTCAAACCGTAGACAACAGGTTTTTCATCCTCCTGGCTCCTATCTGCCTCAAAGAACTCCTGAAGAGGGTTATGTCCTTCCCTGGCGGCGTTAGCAGCTGCAGCAGAAGTGGCATAACCTTCTGATCTAGCAGCAGCAAAGAGTGTTCGTCCAAATGCTCTTGATAAAAACATGACTGTGACTAGTCAGATTGCTGCATGTAGTAATTTTACAAGGTAAGAAACTAGAAAGGAAATGGCACTGACTATGTTTACAGTTTACATTTATACAGCCAAAGTTGCAAAAAGCCAAAAACCAAAATTTTACTTTTAACCAGTGGAGAGTCCACAAATGTTAAACGAATAAAATCATAAGCTTTCAGGGGTTGCAGGGAATGACTACGCAAGGCATAAATGTGCTACAGAATCAAACTGGACAAATGTCAAAGAAACCAAACTAATTCGAAAAGTAGAGTACTAGATATACTTACTGCATGACTTTATTGCAACTCAAAATTCAAAATTTCAAGAAAGCACTCACGGTTAACAGATTATCATAAATAATAGCGGTAAAGCAGTAAGACAATTCAGTTTATTTTTTTCTTATACTGACACTTGCCGGTCACACAATGATAGCACAGTGAAAACAATTAGGCTAACGCTAACATCAGCACCGAACCGAAGAAATATTAAACAATATCATAAGAATCTTTATGACTAGGCATCTACAAACCAGCCGATAAAATCAGCACAAAATCAGAGCTCGTAAAAATACACAAATACAAATCACATAATTGAGATGCAAAATTTCATAAGCAACGACGATTTGAGAGAAAAGAATAAAGTGGATGAGCAAACAATACGACTATATCAAACAAAGTCCATAGGGAAATCGTTGTGAGCTATAGACGACAAGCTTATTGGAAACCTGGAGGCCTACGGTGCCGGAAATGGCCTTGATGCTACGGTGCTCTTCCACTGATGGCTCGTATCAGAGACGGTGCAACTGAAGCGCGGTGAGGGTGAGGATGAAGGTGCCCTCGCAATACCTACCGTTCCCAAAACGTTTCGTTTCGTCATTGTTGTCAAATTATAAGGAACTCCCTTAACTTTAGTCATTTCACAAATAACTCCTGTAAATTGTAGAGTTTTGCAATTAACTCCATTCAACGATTAAGATTTAAGAATACACTTGTTCTACTCTTTTTTTTTTTGTTTCCATCTAATTTTTAGTGAATGAGAGAGGTTAGTGAACACATTTGTTAAATGATTAAAAATAATTGAAGGAGTTGATGTTCAAAATTAATTGGATCATATATAATTTATTCCTAATTGCCTTTGGTATGTCCAGAACTAATTCGCAAATCGCTATGTTGGTGTTTTTGAGTATTATTGGAAGTATACAATTTCAATTCTAAAATTTCATCTTAAACTCAATAAAAATTTTAATAATGTAAAATTGTTTGAAACATAAGCAAAAGTACGTTTTTTCTCCAAAAATTATAAGGGGGCTGTAAATTGCCTCTAAACTTTTAATTTGTAATTAATTTTGTCCTTCACATGAATTCCAGCTAATTAATTAATGATAAATGTGATTGCTTAAATGACCTTCAATGCTAACTTTGATGCCTAATTATATACTTAATTAGTTACATTGTTTCATCAATTTAAATATGGTTATCACTATGACACTAAAAAATAAATGATATTATCATGGTTAAACTAACGAAACATTGTTGATACTTGATAATACCACAGTTTACCTAGTTGTAATTGGGTCTGCGCTCTCTATAGACCTCACATACTATGAAAACTCAACGCTCATACTTAGACAATAATTCACCTATCTAAATCGGGCTCATGGCCCAAGGCTGCATTCAAGGCTTATATATAGTTATATACGCTTCCTTTATCTAAACCCTAGGGCTTATTTTGTATAGTTTGAGGAGGGAAGGTGGGTGGGAAAGTGAATGTGTTGTATGTTTGGTATAGAAAGGGAAGGTGAGAGGGAAGGTTGAGAGAAAGTAAGAGGGAAGGTTGCTTCCCTCTCAATTTAGAGGGAAGGTGAGGTTGAGGGAAGGAAGTAGACTTGAAAGTACTATTTTGCCCTTCCCTTCCCATGTGAGGGCATAATCTTAGAGGGTAAAATACTCTTTTACACTTTTTAACTTCCACTTCTCTATCTCATTCCTATCATACCAAACAATTTTATTTTTATTTCCATTTTACTTTCCTTACACTCACCGGATACCAAACGGCACCTAAGTAACACACAAGCAGTTGGCACCTAACTCTAGGCTGCCTAATTATCTTCTACCTCTCTCTCTCTGTCTCTTTGTAACCTCTCACAGACCACCATTCTAGCTACACACAGTAAATCTACTCATGTATATCTCTCTCATGTACAGTCACCATGGATGTCCCAATTCTTGAGCTACGTAGACTTTAATAAATGGTGCGTAGACACAAAAGTCTTCACTTAGGACAAGTCATTTTTTTCTTAGATTTATCATTCCATGAATGATTTGTCAATTATAGTCAAACATATAATTTGACATCATATTTAAACTCGAAGGCTACTTGAAAAATTATATTTATACTTGTCGTTAATTATTTAAATAGAGTTACGATGAATGACAAAATCATTTATAAATTGAAAGTTTAAAAGTTAAATTAATAGTAAAAAAGAAATACAATAGTTTGGACAACAAAAAAGATAGTTTCTCCGAAAGACTGCTTCCTTCATATAGAATAACTATCAAGCCCAACACAGGATGAGCCTCTACTAGACTGTCCAATAGAATTCTAGAGAAGACAGACATCCACAAAATATTGGACAAAACTGGGTATTTTAAGGAAAAAAAAAAACATAAACATGGGCTTCTTCTATTTCAAAAAAATCGGGTCATAGCAAACAAAATAGTTTCTTTTTTTTTTTTCTCTTTAATTCTTTTGTTTTCCAGAAAATATTCTTTTGCTTGTCATTGACCAAGTGAAAACAAATTCCTGTTTTTGCTTACTATGTTAAAAGGAATAAAAAATGCCAAATAAATATTCTAACCTATACATCATGCCTTGTAATCAAATCAAATCAAATATTATATATGTTGTTTATGCTTAGTTACTCTAAGATGAGTAAAGAGTAAACAAATTTGTTCTTCTTCTATGAAACAGTGCAAATAAGAATTATTCAACTGTATTTTACTGTATAGAATACAAAAATACATTTAAGAAAATCAAATCCGTATTAAGGAGATTCCTTAAATTAATTACCAAATATATATATATATATATATATATATATATATTAGAAAAAGGCAATTTGTATTATAGGGACAAAATTAATAATGTAGGAAAAAAACAATGGGTTTTAAAAAGAATTGAGGGGATGCATGGGTGGTGAATGATTGGTATATAATTGAGGTAGGTGTTGTTTCATAAATATTTTGCCTTCCTAAATTTGGATAATAAAATATAGTCACCAATATAAGTAGATAGCTTGATAATTGATGACAGCTTATGTTAGAATCATTATTATTATTACAGTTGGTGCTAATAGTACAAGCTTTTTATCACAATACCTCTCTTGATTTTTGCAATTTCATTTTTTTAAAAGAAATATTGTGAAGTTAAAATTACAAATATATTAAGACAATTTAAGAGTAAGTAAATGTGTATTTAAAATTGTCCCAGATATTTGAAGAAAATGGTAGAAGGAAGAATTGAGTCATGTGTTTCATTAAGTTTGTCGGGTCACTACGGACCGTTTGGTTTAAGGAATTGAAAGTAAGGAAGTAAGGATCATAATAATAAAGTTAATTTTGTCTTCTTTTTTAAATATTAATAATTTTTAAATAAAGGATAAAATTATTTAAAAGAGAGCGCAAAATTGATTTTTCAAACTCTAACCTAATTTTAATTCTCATTTCATTCTTATTCTCCCACCCAAATTTCAGGAACCAAACGAACCCTATAGCGACGGCTATGTCCTATGTAGTGTAAACATGTAGCATGTGTGTATTGTTGCACATGCAAAGAAAAAGTCCTCAATAATAAGCTAAAGTGCGTTATTTATTTGTGTATTAATCAATAAATTTTATTTATTATGTAAGTTTTTATTTAAAAAATAATTATTATTAGTCAATAAATAACATATCACAATATATGTATTTATAATTTTTTTAGAATAGGAGACCATAGTGGCGGCTTTTTAGCAATACACTTACATCATTAAAAGTTAAATAAATAAAAAAGTCATACAAGTCATTATGCTATCAAAATTACTAATTATGATTGCGTGACTTTTATGAATCTACTTTATTTATGGCTAAACTTATATACAACTTTTTTTAGAACAACTTATATACAACTTTTGTGAATTATAGGTCATGTATATATAATCATTTAATTATAAAATTTAACTTAAAACTCCTCAAAATTTGCAATTCGTATATAAAAAAATTCATTTTGATCTTTCTCATCTAAAACCTCTATAAGATAGATACGTCAAATTATTTAGGAGATTTTTTTTTTTTTGTGCAATACTTAAAATTGAGAGAGGTTTTTTTTGTTTTTTTGTTTGGGTCAATATCTAAAGCTTAGAGAAGCTTTCTTTGCACAAGGCAATTAGAAGTTCATGATAGTTTTCAGGATTTTAATATTACTTAATTATATATATATTACTTTATATTATTTTTTTAATTAATAATAATTTATTACACTCATTTATACTCACTTGGACTTTATAGATGAGCAAGTGTATTTTAATATTGGTTTCTCTAGTTAAATAGCAATGTGTACAAATAATCATCTCTACTGCTGCCATAGTCATTATCGTTGCTATCACACCACAATCATCACCATACGATTTTGTCATCAACATAATTATACAATAATAATAATAAAATTTTTTAAGAACAAATATCTGATCATTAGATGATAATTTTATTCTAACAGTAGAGTACAGAAGAATAAATGACAAACATTATTGATACTTGAGAAAAAAAATAAAAGCATATATAATTCTTTTTGTAAGATCAATTTGAGATGAAAATTTCACCGTTTATGGTGTCGTCAACAAAATTATTCCGTTTATATCTTATGTATATCAGATCAAAATGCCAGTGCCATCTAAAAATTAAATGAGAAAGTGCAATTTTTTGACCGAGAAAATCCGTAAAGTTTTACTATTAAAAAAATAGGTAAATTCAACTCATTTTGGCAACTCTAATTAACAGATATAGTTATGGTCAGATAAAACTATTTGCAACCAAGCTTGGTTGGTCTAGTGATTAGCTCACTAGGTCGCTTAATCAAGTGTTAGGGTTCGAATCCCACCTTGTGTATGCAGTAACCAATTGGCCAGCGACAAACCCTTAAATGGAGCTCAGATCCGCAGAGGATTAGTCCTTAACCTATCGGGTTGGAGAATACCTTGAGAAAAAAAAAACTATTTGCAAATTAAATTTATACATTAATATAATCTTTTCCAAATTGAAGGTGTCTTCTACCACTTTTTGCTCAAGAAAATATAAATACTGTCCATTATAAAACTGGGCTTAAAACTCAAAAGTTAGGATTACATTTTCTAAAACAAAAAGTTTAGGATTACGATTGACTCGAATTTAATTTATTGGTATATTCATAATTAATGAAAGCGATATTGGCAATAGGCAAAAAAACCAACCACGTTATGTCATTTGTCTTCTTCTTCTCCATCATTCTTTTCAATACTGTGGGCTTTTCCACCGTCACCTCTTCTTCTTTACACTAATCCTTTAATTAATTTGATTATTAAAGTTTAGTCATCTCACCTAATCAAATTTAAGGTTTGCTCACGTGAATATTGAATATAATAAAAATAAAAATACAGGAGGGAATGGAAATAATAATATAAAAATGATGCGATACGAATAGAATAAAAATAGATAATTAAAAGTGAGAGTGGATTAAAAATAAATAAAAAAATAAAAATAAAAATATAATTTATTACATTAAAAAAGTAATATATATTTAATAAAAAAATATTAAATTACAAAATGACCATTATTTAATAACCATATTTGGTGGTTACCCCCAAAATATGAAGACCCCAAAAAGAAATTCCCACCTTTATGATTTTGACGTTTCTTAAAGTGCAAGATATGTATGTGTGACATGACATGGACAGAATTTATATATAGGCTTATGAAAATTGAAAAAGACAATGCTCAAATTTTGTTCTTTTATTTTATTCCCAACCTTTTTTTACAATCTAATTATTTTCTATCTCTCTCTCTCTCTTTTGAATATTCCCCAACAGATACAAATTGTCAAGGGATCAATCAATGTATCCAACTAATCTTGCAACATCGCATAAATTGAATTAATCATGAGGTATCAGAAATTAAAATTATAATAATAAAGGATTTCATTTAATGAAACTTCTAATTTATTTCCTAATTTGGTTGTATTGTGTAATAATTAAGTAGTATAATTAAGGACTCCTGTTATAACAGTACAAATCAATCGAACACTAAACAACATATATAATCGTTAGACTGAATACTGATTATCATTATTCATTAGTGTGTGTATATATATTTGATAGAGGCTATAGCTCCAAATATTTACCCAATAATATATATAGAACCATATGAAAAATAGAGCAAACCTACTCTTCACTTATTGTTCATCTTATTATTTATTTCCTGAATAATATAAATAAATTATTTGATCTTTAAATTTTTATATTTATTAACTATTCAATTCTTGAATTTTTATATCTGATAATTATTTGGTTTAAGAGACATTAGTCATTATTTAATAAGGTGACGTAGCTATTAAATACTGATATATTACCGTTAATTTGTCACATGTGTTACCATGTCATTACCACGTCATTTTGAGGATAAAAATTTGTATTTTAACCCCACTTATTAGAAAATAATTTTGTCTAATTTGTATTTTGTTTTAAAATTTTTCATTTCAAAATGACGTAACAATGTGATATAGTAGCATAAGCAACAAGTTAACAGTGACACGTCATTAACGTCCACGTTACTCGGTTAAATAAGAGCATCCTGAGGATTAATTAAAATCTAAAAACTCAAGGACCAATTAATTTATTTATTTTCATTATTTAACAACTAAATAGCAAAATAAATAACCATTCAAAAACTCAAATATAAGTTTGATTTCCTCCGGAAATTATTATTATTTTCATTATAGATCTCTCCGAGCCTTAATCATTATGTTATCGGCTATGGGTTACCATCATCATGATTTAAGAGAAAGTTAAACTTTTTAGGATTGACTAGTGGATGTAGATCTTAAATAGTAGATGAGATTCTCAAGTTCAATTATTCTTCTTATTATTAACCTATTTTATAAACTAAAATAATAATAAAAAGTTATGTATACATGCATGTAAAATAATAAATGTTATTTTACTAACATGGTGTAACAAAGATAATAAGAGGTATGTATTCTCTTAACTATCTTCTCTTAGATTCAATCCATATAGGGATTTAAATGAAACGTCATCTATTGGGAGCATTGCCCCTAGTAATGGATCTTGTAGTTCCAGAAAAATTAATCATTACTCACGCTTCAATTAATACCCTAATCATAAACTAAAAATGTTATTTTTATACACTTAATGATTTTTAATTGATTTGCCTGTAGTTTTAAAATTAACATAAATTTAAAGTTAATTAGTCATCAAATCAACTATAACAAAATATCGCTCATCAAACCAACTATAACAAAATATCCCCGTTCCAACCCAAAATGTTAGAATTATTTTGTTAAAATAAATATATTGTGGAATAGCACTAATCAAATAATGAAAATTACTACACACATGATTAAGTTGTCAATTTGATATATAACACTACATAATTGGATCAGTCGCATTATTATTTAGGTGTACAGGGTTATTCTATGATTAGAGGGAGGGTCTGACCCTAAGTTCATTAAAATTTAAAAGAAATATGCTCAATTTGCAATCCAAATTATATCAAGACATACAAATAACTCAATCGCATTGTTACATAACCTGATCACTTATATACTATTGATCACTGGTCCCATACATAACCCCTCTCTATATATATATAACGAGGCCAAGGGAAATACAGACCATATGTGTGACAGTGAAGTGAAATAAAAGTATGGTGAGTTATTCAGATATTAGAGTCCAGCAGGTTGTGTTGTCTCTGTCATTTCTCTCCGACTGGTACCTCTATCTACTATGACAATCATCATATTGTACTTAACTCACAAGAATGTTTTAATCTCTCAATTCCTCTAATTGTTAATTGTTAATGTTGTTTCACCAAAAAATAAAATAAACAAGGTAGAACTCCAAAATATATTTTAATATTCAATAAGAACCTACCTATTAATTAATCAAACAAAAAGGAACACGGATGTTTTTTTTTCTTCTTTAAAAGCATATATAGTATATAAATAAATAAGATAATTAACAATGTGTTTGTGTATATTGTACACTATGAATATTTAATTTCTGATCACGTTCTCAATCTTCTCATGCATGTGTATTAAGTCGAACTTTGAACAATTTGTCAAATGAGGAGGATACTAAATAAATTATTATATTATGAAGAGGTTGGTACGAGAAACTGCGTAGAAAAATTGACCAAATGCCCATTAACTTTTTGCTTAAGTTGTGCTTATTATTCTCATTAATTTGTCATCTTGTTAACCACCAAACTTTTGGATTAAACTTATTATTCCCTTTACAATATCTCTGTTCAATTCACACTTGAAAAAAAGTAAAATTTAGGATAAAAATGAAAATTGGCATAAAACTTAGAGATATAAAATTAAACATTGTGATGATTTTCATACAAAATTATCTTTCCCCCTCGTGGAAGATATCCTCGTATAGTAATATATATATATATATATATATATATATATATATATATATATATATATATATATATATATATATATATATATGCCCTACATTCAGGTCATAACTCATGAATTGAGTGGATTCTTTTTTTTTTTAATAAAAGTTCAGTATTATGAATTTCGATACATTATTCTAATAATATAGTACTATTTGTTATATAAATTAAAGACCAACTAAAAAAAATACTAAAGTTCATTATTATAACAGTACTCAATATCTGCTCTCTCTTTTTTTTCCCCTTTACATGTAATAACTTTAATTAAGGGCATTAAGTGGGAATGCGGAGGGAAAAAAACGACAATTTTACCTTAAACCCATAGTATAAAATTTTAAACCTCAAAATTTCTTATCTCTAAAAAGTATTCCCTCAATACCACATTTTTGTCTTTTAGCTACATAAAATATTATATATATATATATATATATATATATATATGTGCGTGGGTTGTGTGCGTGAGTATATATTTATATATATTATATATATATATATATAATTATTTTATTTATAATAAAATATAAAATAAAGAAGTAATAATATATTTAATTATTTATTATTTTAAATTATAATAAAGATAAGTTAGAATAAAAAAATTAATTATGATAAAGATAATTTAGAATAAAAAAAATAATTACTAGCCACTTCACAAGATTGGATAAGTTTTAATGACTTTACTTAAAAGTAATTTTACTTGAACTACTTTAAAACACTATTTAATTTTTCAAATAATAATTATTAAATTTTAAAATATCAAATTATATAAATAGCTCGTAGGTTGGTTTGTTTAACTCACATATTAAGTTGGCTCATTTAACCCACTTAACCTATGATATGGCTCACCTAACTCGTAGGTTAAGTGAGCTAAATTAATTTTGACTCATTTATAAATAAACCTAAATTCCCCCAATTTAAATTAAGTGAATAATAATTAATTTTTTTAATTCTAATTTATCTTTATCATAATTTTAAATATTAAAAAATAAATAATTAAATATATTATTATAAATAAAATAATTATATATATATTGCACAAATCCGTCTCAGTGGGAGACGGATTTGTGCAGAAACTTAAAAAAAAAATATATGTATATAATATTTTATGTAGCTAAAAGATAAAAATATGGTATTGAGGGAATACTTTTTAGAGATGAAAAATTTTAGAGTTTAAAATTACACTATAGATTTGAGGTAAAATTGCAAAAAAAAAAAAAAAAACGAAATCAAATTATCCCTAACATTAATATACCAACTCTCATTAGTGAATTTATTGAGTTTGGACGCGAGCTAGCTTAAATAGACTTTAGGTGGGTTGGTATGCTAAAATAAATTAAAAAACAAAAAAGTTAACATAAAATAAATAGACTTTAAGAATGTATGCATTGATTTGTGTTCAACTTATATATTTGGACAATTGGCATTTGGCTAGTTTGGTTGAAATAATTATTTTGTCTTACAGGTATTTTTTATTAAACGTTTTTGATACAATTATAAGTTTTTGGGAGAATTATACCTCAAAAGTTAGTTGTTAAAGTGGGAGAGCCCAATGTCTTATAAAACTCTTCCTTGAAGATAACTTCCCCAAAAGCTAGTTGTTAAAGTTGTTAAAGTGGCCGGCTCTCAATGAAAGCACTAATTGATACAAGCATAAGTTCTTGGGAGAACCACACCCTAAAAGCTAGATGTTAAAGTGGGCCGTTCCTTGAAAGTAACCTCTCCAATGTGAGACTTGTATTAATCTAACAGAGGTAAAAAATTTTTAATAAAGATGATTTCATATGTATTTATTAAGCAGAATGTAAAGTGTAAACGGCAGTAAGAAAGAAAGTAGTGAGTGTGGATGTAGGACATAAATTTTGGCTTGTCCTATTAAAGGAAGAAAAGCGCAAAAGCATCATAAACGGCAGTAAGAAAGTAGTCGTTTACTTTGGATGTACGACATAATATATTTTGGCTTGTGGTGGCGGCAAAGTGATCGGGCGGTATTGAAAATAGCAAAAAGGCAATGTGCGTGCAGTGAAGCGTCCTCGGTTAGCGAAAAGTGAAATGACGGGAGTAACCTTTTAGAAGGGAAGAGCTTCTTTTTTATTTATCATTCAATTTGTTGAAATAATTAAAAAGAGATATAGTACTCAGTTAGGTACTTAAGTTAGGTGTATTATAAATTTATAATGGAGAAGAGAATTGGGAGAGAGAGAGAGAGAGAAGGGGGGGGGGGGGGATCAAATCAAATCACGTGGGAGGAGAAAGAAGAGAGAAAGACTAGAATTCCGTTATGTTTTGTTTATGAAATTTTGAAGAGAGAAAAGAGGAAGTGAGATCTTATTTTATGTTGGACAAAACTTATATGTTGTTGTTTACATGTTTTTTTTCATGTTAATCAATTAAAAAAAGACACGTGTTAATTTTTTTAACGTCATATTCTCACCTTTGACATATGTCTTTTTTTCAATTGGTTAACCTGAGGAAAAACATGTAAGCAACAAGTTTTGTCCTTTTATATTTGGTTATCAATTAGGATAAAGGATTCGGATTCTCATAACACCATAGTTGTAACCCCCGCTATCTATCGTTGTTGCCACCTCCATCGTTACAAACTTTAATTACATGAATAAATTAGTTATTATAGTCCTTTCAAATTCTTATTCACAGTTCCAATTCTATTATTTTTTTCCAAAAGTAGAGTATTCATCGCTTATTGCTGTGACTACTATGCTTACAGGTAGGTAAACAGTTAGTCACATAATACCTTTTATGTTCAAAGGTAGAATTCGAACCCCACCACTTAGGGTCCGTTTGGTAACATTGCATAATAGGAAAATTCATATATTTTTACGATTCTCTAACAAAATTTTACATCATATTTTTTATATATCAAACACATTTTTCATCATATTTTTTTTTTCTCTCTCTTATTTTTTTCTCTATCTCTCTTCTCACTTTTCTTTACAGTATTTTACATCACTTCCCTTCCATGCATTCATCCTACGTACGAGACCAAGAATTACAAAACTACCTCATGTGATTTAATCTAATTCTTTATGTTATATTAATTATAAGAAAAAATCTTAGGTCCATTTCCTTATGTCCATTACATCCAGTTCTTTAATATAAATATGACACGTGGCAAAAAGTGTTTAAATGACCAATCACAGTAGAGAAAGAATATAGAAGATCACCTTTTATATAACCAATAATAGAAGAGAGAGAGTGTAAATACAATATATGATTGGTGAAATTGGATGTAATGGGCATAAGGAAATGAACCTAAATTTTTTCCTAATTATAATCATATCATTCTTTTTTTTTTTTTAATTCTTATTTACATTCTCCCTCTTACTCCCTTACAATCAATTCAGCAATTAAACAATCTCTAAATTGAAAAGGGTAAAAAAGTAAAAGCAAAGGACAGCCGACACACCCACACACGGAGTCATCTCTCTTATGCCTAAAAATTAAAAGAAATTTGTGAAACGCCAAACGGTGGTTGGGTGTCGCTTCTTGACATACAACTGGCATCTTTTTCTCTATTTCCCATCAATATTCAATCCCACAGGCGCTCCTCTAAGCCATGTTTGGTATGCAAAATTACTTTTTGTGAGAATAGAAAACAAACAAAAATGAATGCAGTAGAATGAATGGAATTGAATGAAATTCTAGGATTTTGGGCTATATAAATGACTTTTTGTCCTATAACTAATAATTCCATGAAAATTAAAGTGCGTTCCGTAACAATTGCAAAAAAATATATTATATGTATTTTTATAATTCTCAAAAAATTTTTACATTATATCTTATATATATTAAACACAATTTTATTATATTTTTTATTTTTCTTAATTTTTCTTTGTATCTCTCTCCTCACTTTTTTTCTATAGTACTTTCTTTTATTCTACAGTATTTTTTTTATAGTATAGCTGGAATTGATTTTTTATTGTGTGAGGTAATTTAGGATTTAGGTCTATATAATTTATTCTTTCTTTGAAATTCTATTAGTATATTAAACAACTTTTCTTTTATATGACTAAAATATTCATCAAAATAATTCTAATGATTAACTCTTAGATACTACATTCGTTATTAAAAAACAAATTTTCAATAAATGATACTTATTTTTTATTTCTAAAAAAATTGTACTCGAAAAATAATAATTAAAAAGAGTATAAATTCTTTACTATATGTTCGAAGATGTCTACAATTTTTTTTTGGTAAAGAACATGTCATCAATTTTAATATAAAACATGATTGTGTTTTTTTTACTCATAAATCCCATTAAAATAAATTAAAAATGATACGTGGAATCCTAACACTGAAATGAAATTATTTTCGCACCATAAAAAAAAACAACAAATTTGTAGTAACCGAATTAAAAAAACCCAGCTACTCGCAATGCAAGATTCAACGTGGAAGTTCACAATTTCCTCATATCTCTTAACTCAAAAAGCTGAAACTTTTTTTTTTTTTTTTTTTTGGGTAGAAAGAAATTTAATAGAGCGGAGAGTGTACTGTATGTATATATACCATTATACCTTGAATATTTCAGAAGAAACAAAGAAGGAAAAAAAAAATGGTTTTTTTGGGAATGATGGGTCCCACAACCACAACACGTTTCTTCCCTTCGGTCCGCACCTTCCTTCCACCATAGCTTCCTTCCTTCGTCCTCCTCTTCTTCGTGTGTACAAGGCACAAGCACAAGCACAACCCTGAGAAACAACAAGACAAAACAAATAATAAATAGAAAAGCTAGCAAACATAAATGGGAAAGGAAAAAATGTTTCATAGCTAGCTTAGCTAGTAAATGAGGCTGTAAGAGAAGAGAGAGAGATAAGCCACATTTCTTACTTTAACTTGTTTCCCTATAGAGAGAGAGAGAGAGAAAAAATATAACACTCTTTATTTTTTCCTTCTAGTAAGAACTGGGAGGAAGAGAGAATCTCCTTCTTCCTTCCTTCTTTCCTTCATTCATTATTTCTTTCTTTCTTCGCCTCCTTCCTTATACACCTTTTGAACATTTCCTTTTGGGTGTGGGGTACCTGGGTTTTTGACTTTATAGTCCACCACTTGATTTTGCTTACTCAAAGTTCGAAGCATTGTTAAAAGGTACTTTTTCCTCTTCTTTCTTGTTAATCTGCGCAATTATTGTAACTATTACTTTCTCTTCGCTATGGGAGGAAGCCTCTAGGTACACTATCATTTTCTGCTCTTATCGGAGTTCCATTTCCGTCATTGTCTTCTCTGCTTAGTAGGTAGCATTTTTTAGGTATAGCTCACTCTTCTGTGTCTTCTTCTTTGTGTAAGTTTTTCTCATCTGTAAGATTGGGGGTCGGATTTGCTCTCCAGATTTGAGTTTCGCTGGGATCTCAGATTCATTGGTTGGTTTTGATTTGTTATTCGGAGTGTTGCAGAGTTGGAAGAAAGCACAGGAAACAGAAGGAGGAATTATTATGGCAGGAGGAGGAGGAGGAGCCAAGGCAGATGAGCCGCAGCCTCACCCACCCAAGGATCAGCTACCTAATATCTCTTACTGCATTACCAGTCCTCCTCCATGGCGTGAGTTTCTCTGATCTAGGATTTGAAATCTTGTCATTTTCCAAGACAATATCCTTGGTTCTTAAACTTGATTATATTCTTCTTTATTCATATGGTATATTTAAGGCATGTTTTGTTATGCTAACTGTGTTTGTTTGGCATGTTGTTTCTCTATACTATTGTCAGAAGTTGCTTTTTATAAATTCTTTCCTTTCATTTGCCAGATTGTTGATACACTCTTTCCATGAAACAAAGTTATTCTCCTTTTTTTAGGGTGGGGGAGCTCCATTTTGGGCTTGTTATAGTTTTATTATGTTTAGCACCATGTATGGGGAAATAGAATAAAAATGATTTAAAAGTGCCTTTTCATTTCCGTATCTCTTGATCTTTTAATTCATCAGTCATGCTTCAAATTAATTCAAAGATTCTTCCCGGCTTGGGAGAACCTTCTGGATTCTGGACTCTTAAAAGCTTTAATGGGACAATGCCACGCCACCCATTTAGATTCGATACTTTTGAAACAGAGGAATTGGTAAAATAATTTGACCCCTGCTGTAAAGATTTGGAAATCTTTTTCATTTAAAATATTATTTTCTTGGATTATATTTTTCTAGTTGTTGGAACTTATTGGAGATTTTACTACAACACTGAGGCCATACTATCTAGTAATAGGATTTTTTTGGGTTAAATTGTCTCTCATTTTTTTGGTGAACAAAAGGAAACCAACAAGGCAAACTAACCACCACACAGACGAAGGCAACCCCTTCCTTCTATATCAGCAAGCAGGTACTGATGTAAACAAGCAGGAGCATCATCCAAGGTATTTAAACCTAAAGGCCAAGAGAAAGCATAAGTAGCCAAGGCATCAGCAGCAAAATTTCCTTCACGATGCACATGCACAAACTTAATCTCCCAATCAAAAGCAACCCAATGGTGAATCTGAGAGATAATAGTGGAGCAAGGATGCTTAGTCTGAACAAAATCATTCACTAACTTCACAGCAGTAAGGCAGTCGGACTCAACCACGACCTTTTTGAACCCCGCGTGCCAAGCCACTTCCAAAGCACTCAAAATACTCCAAAGTTCAGCATTCAAAACAGTCCCATCACCCAACTTATGCACAAACCCAATTAAGAACCGGCCTTCACTGTCACGCGCCACCCCACCACAAGCTGTCAGGTTCAGATTGTCCTTCCTAGCACCATCCACATTAAATTTAACCCACCCACTTTCAGGTTTATTCCAGCAGATAAAACGGTTGACACTAGAAACATGTCTACTCCCTCCCGCAATACTCTTATCCATAGCCCGAATAGAATCAGAAGACAGCTTAAGAATAGCAATATCGGGATCATTATTCTACGCAGCATATGATTTATGAACGTCCCTATACCCCTCTGCTTCACTTTAGTTTGTTGAAGCTGTAAAAATAAATCTTATTTTGCTTTTCTTCTTTAACTTTGACAAAAATTTGGGTACATTCTGATGCAGCTGAGGCGATACTTCTCGGTTTTCAACATTATCTTGTGATGCTTGGTACAACTGTTCTCATTCCCACTGCTCTTGTGCCCCAGATGGGAGGCGGCAATGTAAGCAATAACAGATAAAATTTACTGAAGGCATAAATGTTTATATTAAGTTAGGAACGACAGTGACATAAGAATCCCTAGATGTATTGAAATTTCATTTTCTTGAGCCAAAAATAATAAGTAATAGGAAATTAATATTCCATTTTTTTCGCAGGAGGAAAAGGCACAAGTTATCCAAACACTACTATTTGTAGCTGGTATTAACACACTGCTGCAGACACTATTTGGAACTCGACTGCCTGCGGTGATTGGAGGGTCGTACACCTATGTTCCAACCACAATCTCTATTATTCTGGCCGGTCGATTCAGTGATGTTTCAGATCCTATAGAGGTCTTGTGATCAGAATGCATCTTGCCATTGAAACATGCATGGTTGATACGTTTGTTATGTCATTTTACATAAGCAGTCGGAATAAATACTCACTCTACGCATTGTTATAGTATTGTCAATAATTATAAACAAAATTTTAAATTATAAGTGTCTATCTGAAGATTAACAACCACATAGTGCTTAAATCCACTGCAAATAAGAAGGGCATAATTTTAATTGAAGTGTGGGATTAATGCATCAGATTATTGTGTTTATTTGATTAAAACTTTGTAATCACCTGTTTTTTTTCCTTCTATTCAGAGATTCAAGAGGATAATGCGGGCTATCCAAGGCGCTCTTATTGTTGCTTCAACCCTTCAAATAGTATTAGGCTTTAGTGGCCTCTGGCGTAATGTTGCAAGGTTGGTATGGCATTATTTGTTGTAAGTTGATGGGTTAAGCTTTCTTGGTCTGATAAGCAAGCCAGATTTATGAATTTTTCCCCAATCTTTATATATGGATTTAACTTTCATGAAATTGTTAATCTGTGATGAATTGGTGTTTGAATAAAAAATTGTACTGTGGTGTTCAAGTGGCTTATGCAATTGATTTTATATTGACTATCAAAATCCTAAAAAATGAAACTAATGAAAGAAGTAAATGTTTTGTGATCGAATGTAAAATTACTGAGTGATTTAAGTTCCATTACTTCTTCAGGTTCTTAAGCCCTCTTTCAGCAGTTCCTTTGGTATCCCTTGTCGGTTTTGGGCTGTATGAGTTAGGTTTTCCTGGGGTAAGCCTTATTTCACTTGTTTACATGTTTATATGCAAGTTAAATTGATAAGAGCATTCAATATTGATGTCTGCCTTGAATGTAGGTTGCTAAATGTGTGGAGATTGGATTGCCAGAGCTTGTATTGCTAGTATTTGTTTCACAGGTAGAGTTCTTTATAGTGTCATATACTCTTTCTTCAAATATCTAATCCACAGCATAATAGTCATGGTTTATTTTGATCTATTACCTTTTTACATTTTTAGCATGATGATTTCTGCAAGACTAAGTGTGTTAAATGTTAATGGTTGTTATGCAGTACATGCCCCATGTGTTACACTCAGGAAAACACGTCTTTGATCGTTTTGCTGTTATATTTACAATTGTAATTGTGTGGATATATGCTCATCTGCTCACTGTTGGAGGCGCCTATAATCACGCCGCACCAAAAACACAAGCAACCTGCCGCACTGATCGTGCTGGACTTATAGATGGTGCTGCATGGTTAGTTGTATGGTTTCTTAGACTAGTAAATCTCAGTAGTGTTTTTCCTGCAGCATCTGACTATTTGATCACTAGTATCTTTTGCTTGTGAAAGGGAAAGAGGTGTGTGTGTGTGTGGGGGGGGGGGGGGGGGGGGTGAGGTGTTCAGGGTGGGGCTCAAATTTTTATTACTGGTGAAGCTGAATGAAATGTGTGTGATATGTATCACTTTTCTGGCTTGATTCTCGTTTTTTCCGTCTGGGTATGTAGTTATGAGAAGAGTAGCATCAGCGGAGATTCTTTTAAGACATTTCATTGTTATATATCTTAGGTCAAATGAAAGAAGCTCATGATGCTATGACATCTGATTTCTTTCCTTTTCTTCATCTTTTTTGTTGCCAAACTTTGCATGACTTCTTATTCCAAAATCCTAGCTGTTGAATCCAACATCATAGTATTTTGGATAAGCTAGTTGTTTGCCAAGAGGCTGTTGATTCATTGTGTTGTGAATTTGGAAGGACGAATATCAGTGACTCATTTTCTTGTCTACTCTGTCTTGTCATTTTAAAATTTTCTGTGTGATATATTTAACTTCATTTTAACTGTGAGTGACATATTTGAAATTTTCAAGTAAGATTCAATTACATTCAGAAATTTTGATTTTCTAATTACTGACATTTTACTATCCGAGTTGAGACTTATGGGGCAGATTTGTTATAAAATTTGGGTTTTCAGGATAAGAATTCCATATCCCTTTCAATGGGGAGCACCATCCTTTGATGCAGGTGAAGCCTTTGCCATGATGATGGCATCCTTTGTTGCTCTTGTAGAGGTAATTTCTATCCTCAAATCTCTCTCTCTCTCTCTCTCTTTTCCCACAGGGATTCCATATAGTGTTTCACCATTGGTTTTCTCTTATTCTAACAATTATTTTATAAGCTTTCCTATTCATCTTTTTCTTAGTCTTGCAATTTTATTACTAGATTGTGGCTTGTCATCTAAGACATAAACTACTCTAATCTTCCTTAATGACAATTACCATTTAGTAATTTAATACTTTTGTTTTTTTGAAAATGCCACAAATATAATAGGTTGGTATCATGGGGCTGTTTTAGGAAAAGCTTCTGGTGCAGAAGTCAGGTTTTATTTCTGAGCAAATTTTAGTTGTAGTTTGGGATTTGACATGAATGGTGTCAAGGAACCTCAAAGTACATCCCTTAAAGCTCTAGTTTTGTTTTCCTGAATATCTACTGGTAATACTGACTAGATTAAGCAGCCAGAGGAAAATGAAATTTGTAAATCAGCTTGGAGATCCTGCCTGGTATCATAATTGATGAATCGAAGGCTTATACCTTGTGATTGTACTAATTTGGGGAAAGGTGGGGGGAGGGTAGTAGATTGCCTTTCCATCAGCTGAATTCAACCATTGCAATAATTATGGGATTGCTTTCTTCAAATTAATGAAGGGAAAGTTATAGGCGTTATTGTGCATTAGGCATTAGCTGAGAATCAGTATTATGTACTTGGTAATATGCCTTTCCTTAAATGATTATGCTTTGCCGAAGTTAAATTATCTACTTACATGTTTTTTCTGTTACAAGCAGTCCAGTGGAGCTTTTATTGCTGTTTATAGGTATGCAAGTGCAACTCCATTGCCACCATCTGTTCTCAGTCGGGGTATTGGTTGGCAGGTACATTAATATGGCTACTACTTTCACATCTAATTATTTGTAATCTATTTACAAAGAGAATAAATTACTCTCCCCTCTTCTACTCAGGGAGTTGGAATTCTCTTATCAGGATTGTTTGGAACTATCAATGGATCCTCTGTATCTGTGTAAGACATCTAAAACTTCTTGGTATTATCTATAGGAGGAAACACACTTTCCTTGTTGATTGAAGCAGTTTTTCTTGCTTTCCCTACAGCGAAAACGCAGGTCTATTGGCTTTGACCCGTGTTGGCAGTCGAAGAGTTGTGCAAATATCTGCTGGATTTATGATTTTCTTTTCAATTCTAGGTGAGTTTTTGAAGTATGAATGCTTGAGTAATATATGAAATTTATATATGGATTACCTTCCTTGTTCCTTTTCTTGCGTTTAACACTTTTGTATCTTACTTTATTGTTTAGGGAAATTTGGAGCAGTCTTTGCTTCAATTCCACCAGCCATTATTGCGGCTCTGTACTGCTTGTTCTTTGCATACGTTGGTACGTCTGATTGACTAATCTACTTGCGAAGATATACCATTTCCATATATGTTTCGACACCTATAAACAACATTCATTTTCATTCATCATGTGTAGGTGCTGGAGGCCTCAGTTTTCTTCAGTTCTGCAACCTCAACAGTTTTAGAACAAAATTCATTTTAGGCTTCTCTATCTTCTTGGGCTTGTCAGTGGCACAGTACTTCAATGAGTACACAGCAATTAATGGCTATGGTCCAGTCCACACAGGCGCAAGATGGGTAAGGATTTTCCATACAAAAACCTGGGATTTTTCCCAAGAAAAAGAATACAGTTTTTTAGGTGTTCTCTATCAAAGTAACGCCATGAATAAGAATAACTCTTCCTATAAAAAAGTCCATGTTATATTATTACTATTAAAAAGCCTAAAAATAAACACATAAGAAACACCAATACGATGTGACGTGATACATATGGTAAGGCCATAAGGGGTCTGTGTTCTCTTAACCATCGTCCCCTGAGTTTGATCCTTGGAAAGATGGGATGGATTGTCATCTAATGGAAGAGTCGCCCACAGTAATGGGCCTGACAGTATCCGGGGAATTAGTCATCAGGCCCGTTCTTGTGGACACCCTTGTCAAGACTTAAGAAAAAAAGAAAAAACACAAAGAAACTGGTTTTTACCTAAATCCTAGGCTCTTGGCATTTTTTTTTACTGATATTTTGGTGTACCTTGACAGTTCAATGACATAGTAAATGTGCCATTCCAATCCAAAGCATTTGTTGCTGGTGTTGTGGCATTTTTCCTGGACAACACCCTACATAAGAAAGATGGAATCAGGAAAGACAGAGGGATGCATTGGTGGGACAGGTTCAAGTCTTTCAAGGGTGATACCAGAAGTGAGGAGTTCTATTCACTGCCTTTCAATCTAAACAAATATTTCCCATCTGTGTAATCTTGTTCTTGTGCAGAGAGGTGAAGTAGTAGTAAGCAAGGTTGTTTCATTTAAATATTTGCTTCACCAAGTCCTTACTTAAAAGGTCATTGTTTGATGATGTTATTATATATCAGATAGGAGCTTTTTACACGCTATAGCTAATATGAAATTCTGAATATTGATTAGTCTCCTCTGTCATAGAATACTGTATAAACATTTGTTTCATTGCTTTCTTTTTCTGTAAATCTTGACAAGTGGATTCGTGGTAGTAATAATGTGCAAGTTCTACCTATCATTCTTTAGTTAGATTCATATGATATTTTTGCCTTGTAGACTTTAGGCATGTTTGGTAGCAAGTTTGGGGGGGGAATGAGAATGGGAGAGTCATTACTATGTTTGGTTACATTCTGGTTCAAAGTTCAAACCAAGAATCAGGGAGAGTTCCAATCCTTGCTTATCCAAAGTTTGTGATTTCAATTCACGAATAGTTTGTGATATTGACAAAAATATCCCTACCTAACAATCACTATTACCCAAATTCCATTACTGTACATTAATACAATTAAGAATCCGAAGGAAAGTATAAAAAATAACAATTTTGTTGGTGTTGTTTAATCTATTGTAACTTTGTAAGTGAAGTTGGGTTTTTCTCAGATTGATGGTATATGTTTTCCTTTGAAAAAAACCCGAGGTGACTTAAAAAAACAAACCAACGTGATCTTATGTAAAATAAAATATACATTTTATTTGTACTATAAAAAATATAAGTTTATATTAAATTTTAATAAAAAAATTCCTTTAAAATATATTATATCATTATAAAATATTAAATTTGTTAAGAAAAAAATTTATTAGAGAAGAAAATGAGATTTTTTTTCATTTTTGTTGAATTTTTTATTTAAAGAACATTTGGGTCATTTTGTATTAATACCTCTCATTTCTCATTTTTTTGACAATCAAACATAACAAAGATAATTTTTTTTCTTTCTTTTCTTTTTGATTTTTTTATTTTTTCATTAAAGATAATTATACATTTTTTTCTTTTCTTTCTATAAATAATAAAAAAAATGTGATAATAACATATTCATTCTCCTTTTCATATAAAACAGCCCTTAACAGTTAACACCGCGGTGAATAGTATCCGGCATCATGAACAATAGATGTATTGGAAAAATGTATTTAAAAACTTAAAAAAAAAAAAGAAGCTACGATCTTCTCATGCTGCACTGGATTGAGATCTTTTTATCTTCTCTTTTCTTGCCAATATCGTGACTCATGCGATACAATCTTATCGGCCGAAATTTCTCATGTAATTTCTCATGCGATACAAACTTGAGATGCAATGTAATTTCTCATGTGTTACAATCTTATCGGCCAAAATTGCATTGTATGCATACAACAAGTTGCATCATAGACTCACCCATCATACTTATACACCTCTTTTTAAAATTAAATTTTTATTGGTAAAGTTAGTATTGTATATGATATATATTAATTTTAAAATAATAGAATTGTTTACTTCTCTTTAATATGTTAAAAACTTGATATAAATTTAACAACAAAAAGAAAGAAAGAAAGAGGTTAAACCAATGTTGTAAGAACCGAACCGGATAAAGACTCGGACAAGTGTTCAGTTCATGGTCTGATCGGTTTAACCGGTTGAACCGTCGGTCAAACCGAATAATGCAATAAATAATTAATATTAGTTATTATTAATATATAAAATGACATCACTCAAATTTTAGGTTTCAATATACATAATTTTGAAGTTTTAAGTTACATGACTTCTCAAAGTTTTAATTTTCAAGACTTGTCAAACTCTGAAAGAATTTAATCAAACCAAATATGAAATTCTTGATAATCATGACTTTTAAATTTTAATTTTTAAGACTTTTCTAATTTTAATTTTTAAGATTTCTCTAATTTCTTTTTTATGTTATTTTTTAATTTTATTTTTCAATTTTTTTAATTTTTTTTTAAAAAATAAAATTGGACCGTCCAACCACCCGGTTGACCGGTTGGACCCCGGTTAAATTCAGTCCAACTTGAAAAACGGTTTTTTGGTCCAACCGACTCGCCTTTGTATTCGGTTGGTGGTTGAATCGGTCGAACCGTCCGGTCCGATTCTTACAACAATGGGTTAAACATAAGTTATAAAAATTTTAAAAAAATATAGTATGTAATATGTATAGTTTAACTAAATCTCTAAAAATTTTCAATATTCTGTAATGTAATATATTTGAATTTTGTTAAGGACGCCGGTTAAAGATTCATTATTTCAACTAAAGTGAGAATTTACAAAATTATTTTTATTAATTTTTTACTAAGTTTTAAGACCATGAATTATCGATTCACTAATAAAAAAAACTTCAAAAAAATTTTGTTAGGACACTTATTATATAAACTCTATGTGTGTATATATAATTTTATATATACTGACAACAAAAATGTATGTTGGCCAAAAAAAATGTTAAAGTATTATTTTGATTTTTCATGTTTGCAGGAATTTTAATATTGGTTCTCAAAAAATTTTTTGATCGATTTTGGTTATCGAGCATAACACCGTTAACTTTTGCCGTTAAATGATGACGTGACACACTCTCTCTCTTACGTGTCATATTTTAATGACGTGGCACATCACATCACGCCACGTCACTCCACCATAGCCACATCATCATTATCTTCTTCTTCTTCATCTTCTTCTTCATTATCATGATGTGGCGTGCCACGTCATTAAAATATGACACGTAGAAGAGAGGGTGTGCCACGTCATCATTTAACGGTGTTACGCTCGATGACCAAAATCAACCAAAAATTTTTTTTGATGATCAACATTAAACTTTATACAAACATCGAGGATTAAAATAACACCTTAGCTGAAAAAAAAAAAACAAAACAAAAATGCATGCTTGTTGATTGTTATTATGAAATGGTGCGTGCTTCTCGTCTTTGTTTTGACTTTTGTAAGTTGAACGCTCAAAGTCAAAAGACGAAGGTGAAGCAGAGTGCAATGGAAGCCTCGCACGCCACACCCACTCATTACACCGATGCATGTAATACTTTTAGATATGTTTCCTTGTAAATTCCATAAAATGTATAAATTATTCAATTTAAATTGTTAGTGCTTATGTGAATTTCAATTTATCTGATAATCTGAATTATATACTTTATACATTTACACTCCATTAAAAATTAATAGTCTTGTGCCCCACATAAAACGTCACCTAATCCGTCCCAAGAAAAAAGTTCCGTATTGAAACACTAAAAAATAAGTATTTTTATAGAAAAAACTTAAATAAGATGGTCTTTTAAAATTTTTTAATAGGGATTTGTCATATATAAATTTTTTTAATAGAAGGCTATCAAGGGTCTAGACTCTAGACCACTCAAATAATTACATGTTGCCATCCCCCGCATTTCGTAAAGAAAAAAATTTATGTGCTGTTGCTTACATGTTTTTAGTAAGGTTAACCAATTAAGAAAAGACATGTGTCAATTTTCAAAATTGACACATGTCTTTTCTTAATTGGTTAACCTTACTAAAAACATGAAAGTAATAACATATAAATTTTGTCCTTCCGCAAACTCAAATCTACCAATAGCTCCCAATAACACTTTGGATTGACATGTATGGAGAGGAGGTTATAACTCAAATTACTTAGAGAATTATTTTTTAAAAACTAGTTGTTAAAAAGAAAAAAATCAAATTACTTGAATATTCCAACTTTGTTTAAGAGAAATGAAAAATGGAAAAAACTTATGTGCTGTTGTTTACATGCTTTTGGTAAGGTTGATCAATTAAAAAAAGACATATGTCACTTTTGAGAAGAAAATTGACACATGTCTTTTTTTAATTTGTCAACCTTACCAAAAGCATGTAAGCAACAACACATAAGTTTTGTCCATAAAAAATACCTGTTGTAAAAAAAAAACCTATTACTCTAAGTAAACTAACCTTGAGTGAATTGATGATTATACTTTAATATGCTATATCATGGCCTATTAAACATATTCTTGTGAATCTTAGGAGGCTGTAGCATTATGATTAAGAAAGAATTTGACTATACTTGTTGATTATCGCCGTTTGACCACCTTACCCGTGAATGGATCTTTTAAAGTTGAGATTTTTTTTTTTAAGTTTTAAAGTTGTCTTTTGCATGATTTTTTTAAATTTTAAATTTTTTTATTTTTTAAACTTTGGACCAATAAAAAATAAATATTGAATCAATTTCAAAAAATTCATAAAATTTTAATTTTAGAGAATCCGAACTCCCCTACCTCACCAAATGAGCAAAGTTACTCCTTAATTATTTACATTTAGTTTGTCAACAGTTTAATTTAGGTTTCATATTCTTTTTTTTTTGGGCCATTATTGGTTTCATATTCTATTTAGAGTTGTCAAAAATAGTCATTCATCATTTTATAATTAAAAATACAAAAATTATACCTAATTTTTTTATTTAATATTTGATTCGTTATGCTAAATAGTCATATATTAATTTTGCACATTATGCATTGGAATTAAAGATAATAGATAAGTAAACAATTTTATTGATATATATATGAAAAAGAATCTATATGATAAAATAATTATGGATTGAGTTAACTTTAAGTGCTAGCATTAGAGGTGAGCAAACTTGCAGATTGGTTCAGTTTTAAGTGTTAGTAGTAGAGGTGAGCAAACTTGCAGATTGGTTCAGTTTTAAGTGTTAGTAGTAGAGGTGAGCAAACTTGCAGATTGGTTCAGTTTGGACGATTTAGATAATCGAATTAATCCAATCTGATGACTAAAGAAGTCATCCAATCCAATCCGTTCTTTGGACATCAACCGAATCGAACCGAACCAAATCGATTATAGTCGATTTGGTTCGGTTCGGTTTGATCAGTTTTTTTACAAAATTAAAAAAATAATACTATTTTTTCTCTTCAATTTAAACCTTAAAAAATAAAAATAACTATTCTTAACTATGGAAATCAACAAACTAAAGTTATTAGTACAATATTTTAACATTATAAACTTAAAATTACAATCCAACATCATAAAACCATAAAAATCAACATCATAAAATATTTTAAAAAAATTATAATCGGTTGGTTCGGTTCGGTTCGGTTGGGATTGGACCCCATTCATCAACCGAACCGAACCAAATCAGTTGTCAAGAAAATAAACCAATCCATCTGATTATGTAGTCGATTTTGATCGGTTTGATTTGGTTTGAATCGGATCAGTTGTTTCAGTTTGGATCAATTTTGCACGTCCCTAACTAGCCGTTGATGAAAGTACAACTCAATAAGAAAAAAAATCATATCAACTAGAAATAATTAAAAGACAAATGAATAGTGAATAAAATTGAAGTGCATTTAATTTGTACTTGTGTAATCAATAATGAGTTTATATTATTGATTGATTGGGGTGGCAATGAAAGGGGTTTGGTGTTGGGTATCAATTAGGAATAAGGTGACATATAAATTGGATTATGTAATGAAGATAAGGGATGGAGATGGAGATGGGGATGGGGTGGGAGTAGGCTGGAGATGTTATATATATATATAAAATTATTTTTATTTATTATTTATATTTTGATAGATAAATAATGACTTTTGTATAAATAAAGTGTTATCCACTTAATTAGTTAAACTTTTATTTATAACAGATTACTTAGTATAAAAAATTTTGGAATTGTTAAATTATGATTAATTTTAATGTTGTAATGTAAAGGAGGGAAATATGTTTGGTGTGAAAGAAAAAAAAAACTCAAGGAAAGTGAAATACTGAGTAAGTAAAGTATGACAAAATACAAGAATGTTCTTATCACTTTATTGAAAAACCAAAATATGAGAGGGGCATTTTGTCTTTTTACATCCGAAAAATCTACTCTACGTAACATTTATTGCGTAATGTGAAAGGTAATTTGATTACTAACCTTTAAAAATATACCAAAGATGTGTATTTTTTAAAAAATGAGACATTTTACATTGCAGAGGACATATTATTTTGCAGGGGAATAATATGTTCTTTAAGTATAATTTATGGGAGGATAAAGTGTACTTTTCTCAATTTTATATGATTGGTTGATAAAATATTAAAATATTTCATTTTTTTTACAAATTTTAAATTATCAAATATTTAATGAAAGAAATCTTAATCAGCGCTATGTTGTTTAGAGTAAAGATTAGCAAAACTGAAAAATAATTTATGTTTGAATTTATTATATAAAGGTTTGAAAAAAGAAAAGAAATTAAATTAAAAATAATTAAAATAGTGAATAATACAGAAATAGGAAAATAAGAGGGGAGTGAGTCACGTGAATTTCCCCCAAAGAACGGTACACCAAGAGAATGTAACGTCTAAGGAGAGAGCTGCACATCACTTCAGCTCAGCTGCCATGGTCCCCACTCTTCCCAACCAATCATCGCTTGCCACGTCACCGTCATGGTCCATGCACCATGCTTCCATCTCTCATTATCATTTCTCACACCAAAAATCTTTTTTTATGTGATATTCAGATTTTGTTGAAGGTAGACTCTTTCACTCCTGGATTGCTTTACAAATTTTAACTAGTATATTATTCTATGATATATATTTAAAGATGTTTATATATATATTTGAAATAAATTAAAAAAAAAATAACAACTAAAGATTCTTCAAGCCAAATTGAGTTATCACTTGGAAATGTAACCTGTTATGGGTGTATATGTGACGGGTCAAGTTGGATTTTAGTTGGACTCGAGATCCGATTCGGATAGTGTTCGATTCATTCAGGTCGGGTTCACCGGGTCAGTCGTTTTTTTTTTAAATTTGAATTTGAGTAATGAGAAATAGAGAATGGACATGGGAAATAGAGAGTAGAAATGAGAAATAGAGAGTAGGCATATAAAATGGAGTGTGGGCATAGAAAATGAGGAATAATTAATACATGTTGACATTTTGAATAGATTTTTAAAATTTTAAATTGATTTATTACCTAGTTTTTAGGAATACATTAATAAGATATTAAATAATATATATGATATCTTATTTTCGGCCATCAATTTTAATCTTTTTTCATATAATTATTGTTTATTTAAGTAAATACAAAATTTTTTTTAAAAAATAGAAATACCCCGGGCCAAGCCGGGTCCAGCACTGCCAGACCACCGGGTCGGCGGGTTTTTTTGAACACCCCTAAACCTGGTCATGGGCAACCTTATTGGCTTCTCTCGTTATATTTCTTTTAACTACATATTATCTCTACTTTTTTTCACCTTTTATTCAATTATATATTTGATTTTATATTTTATTAAATAGATATATTGTGAGACCAAGACTATATAAAAATAACTGTAATAAAATATAAAGATATATTTTGATAATTATCATATCTATTATCTAAAATTTCTCTCTCTTATATCTTCACATAATAGATTTTAGGCAAAATCACATTTTATATCTCAAAACTTTACACCAATTTTCAATTCTATCTATTCCTAAACTTTGTTTGCGGTTAATTTTGTCCTCAAAGTTTCGAACTAAAATTGATTTTCAATTTTATTTCTTATATCCATTTAGTAGTTTCATATATTATAATTCATATATAAAATTATAATTTTAATTTAAACCTACAATCTTTTCTTATTTACTATTCCACTCTCTATAATTTATCTATTTTCAAACTCGATCAATATTTTTTTCTCCATGACCAGTAGCTTAAAGTCACACCACTGACAGTAGATGCCACCTTAGAATGTCAAAGAAGCTACAATCCCATCCTTCGCATAAACAATATTTGTTACTCCTTGTCTTGCCGTCGTAAGCTTCATCACCTATCATCGAATCATATATTTAATTTTATATTTTCTTGAATTGAATACTGACGATTTATTGTATTATGTATTCAAATTCAACATTAATTTGAAAAACTCATTATTTAAAGTTGATTTGAAAAATAAAGATTTTAATATCTTTTAATGCCAAATCTGTTATCTATTATAAAATTCAAAATGTGCTACTTATTACAATTGATAGTGAATTACTTATTTGTAGTTAATAAAATTGAAGACAGAATTAATTATTTTCAAGCAATTAAAATTGTAATTTAAGGTAAATTATAAAAACAATTATTAATTCAAATTTTTCATATTAATTTCGAAATTGAATATAGATTGCAAGATTATAATATGTGAATATTAATTACCAATTAATTATTTCAATTTGAATATTGTTACAACTAAAATTAGTAATTACCAACGGATATATTCCAAACTTGTGACAATAAATTGTGGAAATATGTGTGATATTAAATTACACATTTATGTACTAATAATTTATTTGTAACAATTAATAAAATGAAAGACGGAAATTAAATAATTAATTACAAGAGAAAAAAAATTAAGGTCAATTAAAATAATAGTTCTTAATTCCAATTGTTGAATATAAAATTTCAGATTTAAATTTTAATGCCAAGATTGAACTTATAAAAAAAATGGCAAGATTACAATCTCTGAATATTAATTTCCATTTACGTATTTAAATGATTAACTTAAATTAGTAATTACATACCAACGAAAATATTCAGATTTTCCTTCCATTAATTGTGTAAATAAAATTGATTAACCAATCCTTTTAATATGTGTGATCTTCAATTACAAATTTACCAACTTATGGATTAAAGCTGAGAATTAATTACGAATTTTTGGGAATTAATTGTTATCAAATAAATTAAATTTTAACGTAACATAAATATATAGCCGACCCTACCTAGTGGGATAAGGTTTTGATTGTTGTATAAATATATACCGACAAATAGTTCATTATCTATTCTAATTTTAAAAAAATTTCAAAAATTCATTACTTAATGCTATTTTATCTATTATAAAATTCATTAATATTGATTTTTGTCATTGAGACCAATGTTGTAAGAACCGGACCGGACCGGACGGTCCGATCGGTTCAACCGCCAACTGAATACAAAGGCGAGTCGGTTGGACCAAAAAATCGTTTTTGCAGTTGGACCGGATTTAACCGGAGTTGGACCGGTCAACCGGTAGTCCAACCGGTCCAATTTTATTTTTTTAAAAAAATTTAAAAAATAAAAAGGAAAAATAACATAAAAAAAAGAAATTAGAGAAATCTTAAAAATTAAAATTTAAAAGTTATGATTATCAATAATTTAATATTTGGTTTGATTAAGTTCTTTTAAAGCTTAACAAGTCTTAAAAATTAAAACTTTGAGAAGTTATGTAATTTAAAACTTTAAAATTATGTATATTGAAACCTAAAATTTGAGTGATGTCATTTTATATATTAAGAATATTTATTATTTATTATTTATTGCGTCATCCGGTTCGACCGACGGTTCGACCGGTTAAACCGATCAAACCATGAACCGAATATTTGTCCGAGTCTTTGTCCGATTCGATTCTTACAACATTGATTGAGACTTTAAATCAATTGGTTAACCATATATCCAATTAATCCGGAACTATTTCAATTATTTAAATTATACGTAGATAAGTTAATAATTTAAGATCACACATATTAAACATATTGTTTAATCATGGTTATTCACAAAATACCTCACAGAAATACTGAATTACGTTTACAAATTAATATTTAAATATGAGTAAATTACACTGCCCTCCCCTGAGAGATGCTGAAATTACACTGCCCTCCCCTCTCGTTTGCAAAATTACACTGCCCTCTCTTGAGAGATCAAAAGTCATTACACTTTGATCCAAAACACCATTCTCCAATAAAAAAAAGTCTAAAAGGTCAAATTTTTTCAACTTCCAATACAATAAATATTCATGACTAAATTACCCCTCATAAAAGAATAAAACTCTATAAAATGTGACCTATACATACTTTCATCCTCTTATAATAACATTGTTTCATTTTTTTTATTGTCTTTTATTAGTATTTATAGTAATTATTGTTGTTAACAAAATAAAATTCTAAAAAAAAAAGTCTGTAAGTTAAAATAGTTTATAGATTTTTATATTAATAATATAATGTAATGTAATATAAAACATCTATTATTTTACTTAATTTTTGATAATTAAATTTAATATATATATATATATATATTAATATATAATAATAAAATATATCAAAAAAATTTTGTTATGTGTACTAGAATTCAATTTTATAAATTTTTTTGGTAAATATTCAGTTTTATAAATTTTGATGAAGCATAACGTTAAACATTTTTTATCTTGTGTGAGGGTCAATTTAGTCATTAATATTTATTAGTCATTAATATTTATTATATTGACTTTTTAGACTTTTTTTTACTGCGAGAATAATGTTTTGGATCAAAGTGTAGTGACTTTTGATCTCTTAAGGGAGGGCAGTGTAATTTTGAAAATTAGAGGGGTGGGCAGTGTAATTTCAGCATCTCTTAGGGGAGGGCAGTGTAATTTACTCTTTAAATATTAATGGAACAAATATATAATATACATTACCAATTGAATATGTTAAATATGATTCTTATATTTAGGTCTTCGCTATACTAATGTAATTTTGGTGGTTACTGAACAAATAAGACAGTAATTCAAGGTGCTATCATTATACTAAATCATACATGTATGACAATACTAATACTCATATCATATGTATGAATCATTTCTTGAGAAAGAAAATTTGAGGTCACAAGCTTGCCTTTTGGATTTCAATTTGACAAGTCTATGGTAAATTATTGAGCTCACAATTTTGTGAAAGTTTGGACTGAGTCTTTGACTACTAATTTGAGTATGTCGAAATTGAGGAGGATCAAATTGACCACAGTTACTCTTAATTGGAGGATCTATGGTGGAGGGATTTATCACTGCTATTAGCGATGGATATTTGTATGGAGAAAAAAATTGATCACAGTTTAAAGTCATCACTAACACATATGTCACTCCGCATTTTAATTTTGAGCACTCAATCGCGTATATATATATAACACAAAAAGTATAGAAACACATATAAAATAAAGGATAAACTACAATTTGTCCCTTCTTGTCCTCTGTGGTTTAAAATTTGACACTTAACCACCCTGTGGTTTGGCTTAAAATTAAGAGTAAATTACACTGCCCTCCCCTGAGAAATGCTGAAATTACACTGCCCTCCCCTCTAGTTTGCAAAATTACACTGCCCTCCCGTGAGAGATCAAAAGTCATTACACTTTGATCCAAAACACCATTCTCCAATTAAAAAAAAGTCTAAAAGATCAAAATTTTTCAACTTCCAATACAATAAATATTCATGACTAAATTACCCCTCACAAAAGAATGAAACTTTATAAAATGTGACCTATACATACTTTCATCCTCTTATAATAACATTGTTTCATTTTTTTATTGTCTTTTATTATTTTATTAGTATTTAGAGTAATTATTATTGTTAACAAAATAAAATTCTAAAGAAAAAGTCTGTAACTTAAAATAGTTTACAGATTTTTTATATTAATAATGTAATATAATATAAAATATCTATTATTTTACTTAATTTTTGACAATTAAGTTTAATATATATATAAATAATAATAAAATATATCAAAAAAAATTTGTTAGGTGTACTAGAATTCAGTTTTATAAATTTTTTTTGGTAAAAATTCAGTTTTATAAATTTCGATAAAGCATAACGTTAAACATTTTTTATCTTGTGTGAGGGTCAATTTAGTCATGAATATTTATTAGTCATTAATATTTATTATATTGACTTTTTAGACCTTTTTTTTATGGGAGAATGGTGTTTTGGATCAAAGTGTGATGACTTTTGATTTCTCAAGGGAGGGCAGTGTAATTTTGCAAACTAGAGGGGAGGGCAGTGTCATTTCAGCATCTCTCAGGGGAGGACAGTGTAATTTACTCTAAAATTAATGTGCCCTATGGTTTAGAGTGTGACACTTGACCCCCCTGTGGTTTGTTATGTTATCACTTAACTACCTTCACCACTGGCCAAAAAAAAAAAAATACCTTCACCTAACTTCTATCCAAATTTTAGTCAAATTAATCATCATTTAATACTTTTTTTTGGCCTTTCATCATTTACTACTTTTAATGTTTAAAATTTATCATTCAACACTCTAGAATTATAAAATGATTCAAACAAATTATAATTAATATAAAAATAAAATTATAATTTTTAAAAATCAATAAAATAATTTAATATTTATTGTTTACTCCATTGATTATTTATATTTAGTTATTTATTCATTTTATTGTTATTTTTTATCTTTAATGTTTTAGAATTATTAAATCAATCAAACTAAAATTGTAAAAGAATAATATAATACACATATATAACTAAATTTAAGTTTTTTTATTGTTCAAGTTCAGAACATACATACCTAGATTGAATGTTAACATTATTGAGCTTAGGTTAATAAAAAAAATATTATTGAGCTTAGAAACTCTAATATTAAATAATAATTTTCTTAGAAAAGTATCTTTAGACTAGGAGCATAACAATACTATTGGATATAGTGGAGAGATTAGAGGAAAGAAAGAGTTTGAAGGAAACACTAAAAAAAGTTGAAAGTAGATGATTAGAGTTTATTATTATTATTTTAGAGATAAAATAAATATTTAATAAAATAAATAATTAATTAAATTATTTTTAGGTAATTTCTTTTATAAGTTATATTAAATATTAAATTGTGAGAAAAAAAATAATATAGGGTAGTTGAGTGATAACATAACAAACCACGAGGGGGTCAAGTGCTACACTCTAAACCAAAGGGGGCACATTAATTTTAAGCCAAATCACATGGTAGTTAAGTGTCACATTTTAAACCACATGGGAGCAAACTGAATTTAGGTCAAACCACAGGGGGACAAACTATAGTTTACCCTAAAATAAAAGAATAATCAGTAATTAAGAAAAAGAAAATAGAAGCAACAATCATGAATGAGATAATAAAAAAGAAGAAAAGATTTATAGTACAGTAGAGTGAGTCAGGAGTCATATTGGAAATGTGAATATTTAAATTTAATTCAAATATCCTAATTGATAGTCAAATTTAAAAGATATAAACTTACGTTGAAATAAAAGCCAGCCAAAATAAAACTCATCTCGAGAAACTGTTAAAACTATTTTGGTCCTCAATGTTTGCATGAAATTTAATGTTGATTCTCAAAGTTTTTTTTGGGTCGATTTTGGTTCTCGAGCGTAACTCGATTAACTTTTGCCGTTAAATAATGACGTGACATACTTATGTGGCACACTCTCTCTCCTACGTGTCATATTTTAATGACGTGGCATGACACATCACTGTCACATCACCCCCACAGTGCCACATCATCATCTTCTCTCATTCATCATCATCATCTTGGTAGAGACGTGCCGTGTCACGTCATTAAAATATGACACGTAGGAGAGAGGATGTGCCACATAAGTATGCCACGTCATCATTTAACGGTGTTACACTCGAGGACCAAAATCGACAAAAAAAAACTTTGAGGACCAACATTAAACATTTGAAACATTAAGAACCAACATTAAACTTCATATAAACATTGAGTACCAAAATAGTACTTTTGCCAAAGTTATAAAAATCACGGCTATCGGGCTATGGATTAATTTCTTGCCTTATATCACATTGAAGGACTTTAAAGTGCGAATTATCATCATTAAATGGCAGTATATGTAAGAATGAGGTGGAAGTATAAAACTAGGCTTGCACATGATGGATATAATCTTCCCTCTCCTCCTTGGACCCGTGTGAGTGATTGTTATAAAAGCTAGCTACGTAGTGTGCGTTCCATATCTCTCTCGCGCATAATAATTTGAGAGATCAGAAGCGAGATCGATCGATCGGAGGTTGAAGACGATCCGCCATCAATGGGGAATTGCCAAGCCATTGATGCGGCGTCGATTGTGATTCAGCATCCTAATGGCAAAGTGGAGAGACTGTATTGTCCTCTAACTGCTCGTCAGATCATGGACGCCAATCCTTCTCACTACGTCGCACTCCTCGTTTCCACCACTCTCTCGCCTCCCGTTATTCACACTTCGGTTTCTTCCTCTGCTTCTCATCAGAATCAAAACGGCCACATTCATAGCAAGACTACGGATACGAAGGATCAAAACCTCCCGATATTACACACGCGCATCAAGATTCTCAAGCCCACCGAGACTCTTGTTCTTGGCCAAGTTTATAGACTCATCACCGCCGAAGGTATATATTTATATATAATACCTAATTTCATTTCTCGTAATTCTTCGCCGTTTGATTCAATTAATTAATTAATTACTCTTCGCATCAAGCTTTTAATATGTAATTACTTTAATTGATTGATTCTGTTCTTCCGTTTTTGTGTTGGTTTGGTTGGATTCAGAGGTCATGAAGGGCCTGTGGGCGAAGAAACAAGCTAGGATGAAGAACAGCGTTTCGGATCAATCGCAGAAACCACCGGCAAAGGAAAACTTGCAGTTGCAGGTTAGTCTCTCACTCATCAATTTTGGATTAATTTCTTTTTAGTTTCTTAAATCTTGTAAAACAGAACATGAGCTGTATATATATAATGGAGGAATGGAACCATCACTGATCGACCGCAACAAAATTATATTACAATTTTTCAGTCAATAAACAGTTCAAATGGATCAGATGAAGTAACTTCACGTGAAATTAACCTGATCCATTTCCCTCTCGAGAGTCCAGAGTTAGTTATATTAATAGAGTGATTTGGTAATGGATTTTTCAGGGGAGGAAATGTGAGGGAGAAGGAGAGGGAGAAGGGGGAAGAAGGAGAAGAGGAAACATTAGAAAAAGTGGGACAGGAAAGGGAAGAACATGGAAGCCATCTTTACAGAGTATATCAGAGGCAACAAGCTGATCTGTGTTTGTTTCCAATAACACACCCACATGGTGGCGGCCACTCCAAAAACACCAATGCAATTTTCAAATTCCCTCCATGATTGCTACCTTACACATCTTTCAAATTAAAATTTTAAATATATATATATATATAGAGTAATTAATAGTAGTACTGGTACATGTATGTAGGAATGGTATAGGAAGGAACAAGTTATCTTCTCTTCATTTCTCTTTGACAATATATGCATAATTGTGTATACCAAAGGTTTTTCTCATCACTTGTAATGTAATTATCAACTCGTGCTCTTTGATGGGATCCAATCTTCAACTTCAACAATTTCACAATCACTATTCACTCTGATTTTTATTTTTCTATGGCTATTCTTTTTCATTCTACTGTTCAGTTATTGCCTTGTATTATGTATTTCAATTATAGCAAAGTTATTGATGTCGCTTTTCAAATAAGTCATACCACAATTATTTGCGACCCTCGTCCTCAAAAATTATTGATGTTGTTTTCATAATATTGCAGTATCCACCGTCAAATATGATGTCTACTTACTTATTTAACATGTAGGCATCTCAGAAAATGAAAAATTAACCTAAAAATTTAAAATTATTTCATATTGAAATCAATGATTAAATTCTTGATATTTGATTAAGGATAAATAAGTTACTTCTAGTCAATTATACCTCCAAGTTATATGACAATTGACAAACTGTTTAATCATAATAGAAAAGTAAATTACACTCTATTTATTGAAATTTGGTAAAATTATTCTTCATACTCTATATTCATTTCAAAGTTTACACTTGATATTTAATAAAATTATGTACGAACATCTTTTTTCATCTTTTTTTTTTTGGGGCCTGAACACCTTTTTTCAACTTATTTTTTGTCTTTACTCTTATATGAAGACTTTTATTTTGAAATTTAGTAAATGTATTTACTATTATATTAAAAGTAAAATTGCTGCTGTATTATACACCAAAAGTTATCTTTATTGATTAAGATACGAATATAATATTTTAAACTAAATGTGAAATAAATGGAATTTAATTAAAATTTAAAATGATTATAATTTATTAGGAACTAAAAAATTAGACCCTAATCTTTTTATTTTAATTTATGTGAGATTTTTAAATTTTGCTGTGTCTCTATATCTCTGCACTCTAAATCAATGAACCATTTAAATTTAGAGGACTCAAAGTCGAAAAAGTAAAGAAAACAATGTAAAAGTGACTTAACATACTAAAACACAAAAAGCTAACATCGGATGGACTCTCATGTGATAGAAGCTCATTTTTATTACTTTATTTCCCTTGTACGAAAAAAGTTTTATGTTAAAAAAGTTTTACCTTTATTATAGAATTTTAATTAACTGGAGTTAAATTAAAGAGAACTTAATACATTTCTTAATACTGATAGTTTAGACAAAAAAAAAATCAAAAGATATGGGAAGAGATTATGGGAAAAGAAAACCTTTGAGACTAAAATTTTAGATACATTTAAATTAATTTGAAAGAGATCATTTTTTAAAATCCTTAAAATGGAAATAGAATGTGCAAATTTTGATAATATCTAATAATAATAATACTAGTAAAAAGTTTATTTTTAAGGACCGAAAGAGATGGCTATAGCACAAGTCTCAATCAAATTATGCATGAAAGATTACAGCTTTGGATTCAAAGAACCACAAACAAGCTTCTTTGATGAAGTCCACTTGGGCCACACACTTTATTTCAAAGCAAAAATTAAACAAATTGGCCACTACAATATTATTATGCTAATTTAAATTCTAATCATTGCTTTGATTTTTCAGATACCTATGACCCTTTTACTTAAAAAATCACACACACACACACACAGAGGAATAAAGCACACACTACATTATATTTTATTGCACAAATACTTTGATGTATTTATATACTCAATCAAAAGTGCTCATAGTGGATGATATTATTATTTTTTAGTTGAAGCACTCCTTTTTAGTGGTATGGTTTCTCATACCTAATAATCTAAAATCACCCAAAAAAATAAAGACTAATTAAGAAAGAAGCTGGGATACGAGGTTCAGTTTAAAGCAACCTGCAATTTTATCACTGACACCCAGAAATCTTTTTGTTGCTTTAGAAGAAGAGAATGAACGAAATCCTCTTGACCCTATTGTTTTCTGTCTAAAGCTAATAAAGCAAGGAAAAAAACTGAGTTAAAGATTTTATTTTGACCAAATTACTCTTTTTGTCCTCAACGTTTGCACGAAGTTTAATATTGGTCCTCAACGCTTCAAAAAGTTATTTTAGGTCCTCAACGTTTTTTTTCGTCAAAATTGGTCCTCCAGCGTAACATTTATCTGGTTTTGTCATTAAATGCTGACGTGGAATGCTTATGTGGCATACCTTCTCTCCTACGTGTCATATTTAAATGACATGGTACCCTCTCTCACTCAAACTCAGTAAAACGGCGCCGTTTTGATTCATTTAAATGTTTGGTTTTGGTCATCAAAACGACGAGTGAGAGATATTGTCATGTCATTTAAATATGATACAGAGGAGAGATAGTAAACCTTCCACGTCAGCATTTAATGTTAAAACCAAATGGATGTTACGCTCGAGGACCAGTTTTGACAAAAAAAAAACGTTGAGGACCTAAAATAACTTTTTGAAACGTTGATGACCAATTAACTTCGTGCAAACGTTAAGGACCAAAAGAGTAATTTGGCCTTTTATTTTCTCAGGTTTGGGTCAGAACTCAGAAGTTACGGTAAAGTTTAAAATAGGACAATACTAATATTCGATAAAGTACATAAATTATACAGTTTGAGTCATTAAATAAAAAAAATATAATTTAAACATAAATTACAATTTTTATTTGATAATTTAAATCATACACTTCGTACCATGATACTTTCGGCCAAATCCAATAACAACTGGCTCACCACTCGTGCACCTCCCAGAAAAAAACACAGAAATGAATTTATATCATTTGGCCCAGTAAGCCTGGGCTTCTTTATCCTTTTTTCTTTTTAATTGTCATGTCTTGGTTAAAAAAATAAAATTAATATGTACATAACCTGAAGGTTAAAAAATCTCTTTGTTAACCAAGGTAAACACAACAAATTACTTAAGGAATTTTTTTATATAAATTTAAAATTTATGATTTTTTTTTCAAAAAATATAGAAATTAATGAAAGGTTCTTCGTATAAGTTTTGAAATTTGAGGGATTCTAAGTTAATTTTTACAGTTGGAATTTTAATAATTTATGAGAATATTCAGTATTATAACCTTTTTTTTTTAAAAAAAAATCCATGACATTAGGCAGCCATTTATTTTGTTCATATTTTATTGGTCAAAACTTCAAATTGGTCCTTATGTTTGCACAAAGTTTCATATTGGTCCTTTATGTTTCAAAAAGTCCAAATTGGTCCTTTATGTTTGCAAGAAGTTCCAAATTGGTCCTTCCGTCCACTTCTGTCAATTTAAGTTAAGTGCTGACGTGTCCATCTAAACTGACGTGTCATGCCACGCCAGCACCACGTCACTGCCATGTCAGCGCCACGTCATCACATATGATATTGGATGATGACGTGGCAGTGACGTGGCATGCCACGTCATCTTCAATTGACACGTAGGAGAGATGGTGTGTTCACGTCAGCATGCCACATCAGCACTTAACTTAAAAAATAAACGGACTTGGATGGAAGGACCAATTTAAAACTTCTTGCAAACATAAAGAACCAATATAAAACTTCGTACAAACATAAAGGATCAATTTAAGGTTTTGACCTATTTTATTTTCTTTGGGGGATGTTTTTCTATTCCATTTCTTGATGAACAAAAGTACAAAACAATCATGGAATATGTGCCTGGGTATTCGAGCAAAGCATGCTTTTTTCTCGTTCCAGAAAGGCTCTATATTTGATTTATGAGTTTATTTATTTCTTCAACATAAGAGTTTCTCAAGAAAAACACAAGAAATGCATTCATATAAACAAGTGAGGTTCCTGCTCATGTTTTTTTTGGGGGGCTATTCTTTATCTTAATTTTGGTTACTTTCGGTAGGAATGAAAGTGAAATAAAGAAACTTATGGAAAAAAAAAAAGTGAAATAAAGAAAAAGAATGAATTTCCTTTTTGTTCTTTTTTGCTGGGTACCGAAGTAATTATTTTTATTGAAAGCCAATTCAATTGCCATTGCTTAAGCCGGAAGTATAAAAGCACTGAATGTCTGAAACAAACCAATCATTACATGAGAGCACATTTCATCTTTTATAAGGATTTATTTGACGTGTTTTAAGGGTAGATGTGAAGAGATTTTTTTAGGAAAAAACTTATGTCCATTTCCTCCAATTCCACCAATCATATATTGTATTTACACTCTCTTTCTTCTATGATTGGTCATATAAAAGGTGGTCTTCTATATTCTCTCTCTACTGTGATTGGTCATTTAAACACTTTTTGCCACGTGTCATAATTATATTGGGGAATTGGAGGAAATGGACATAAGTTTTCTCTATTTTTTTATTGGTTAATAAAATATTTAATGATTTTAAATATGTAAAAATGTAATTAAAAAAATTATTTTTAATATTTAAAATTTTATTAATAAATTAGGTAAAACCTTAATATATATCTTGGAGACATAGGTTAGATGTACTTGAAAGAATAAACATTATTGAAGAGAAGTGTTTAAATGCATATTAATGTCATTTTATTCATATATTAGTCATTAATATTTAATTAATTCTTTTTATAGTCAATTTGGATGCCCCTCTATGAAAATACTCTGTCCTCGTTTGACTAACGAGGAACTAGTCCAAGTAGTAAGCGGTTTAATATCTTAAGCAAAGTTTTGGGTTTGAGACTTTGTGAATGCAAATATTTCTGTTGGGAGACTCTTCCACTATAGCCAGTTGTACAACGTGGGTTGAGTTCAAATTAATCGAGGCAATGCTTCGAAAACTGAAAAAAAAAAAATTATACTCTTTGAACAAGTTAGTACTTTCTCCTACTCCTTGGCAATATAATGATTCTTTTCCAAGTTTTTTTAATCAAACTCGAAATCATGAAAATTCAGTACTGTTGTTACAGGTTTTTACATTTGAATTTCAGTAGAACATATAACACATCCTTAGACCAATTTTAGGATCCAAATTAGCTGAAGTCAATTCAGCTAAAGTGCACTTAACTTATAATCTGAACTCTCAGAAAAAAAATGTGAATTTACTGAAATGATTCAATGGTTCAGATTACAAGTTAAAGTGCAGTTGATCAAAATCTGCCAATTTTATGCAAAAGAATATGGTTAGACAAAAATTAAATAACTTCACAGATCTTAAAAACAGATTAATTGAAGTACAGCATACAAGGGCTTAGCATATATATATATATATGATTTATTTAAAAAATAGATCAAACTTTCTACCAATTATTCCTCAATGTCAACCTCAAAATTTCCCCCAAAATTCAAGTTCTCTTGTTACAATTTCTCCTCACAAAAAAATTACATACATAATAAACAAAGCGAAATGCAATAACAGCTCCATTGTATTATAAAACAACTGCATGTGATGTGAAAAGTAATGCCACCCTCAAGACTTGCTCATAGCCACAGAAACTTTGATGATAGTTATAAGTATTACTCGGTCGGTGTGTTCTCAGCCACCCCATTGACATTATCTTGCTTGTCAAGCTGACTGAAGTTACCCTTTTGCTTGAAGAGCTGAGTATGGTGGTGCCTGCAGTAAAGGCGATGTTCATGGGCTACATAATTTGATGGACTTACAACACAACCTCCATGGGTGCACCTGAAACAAGCCTTATGGTAAGATTTGCCGTCAACAGCCACCTGCAAAACAACAATGGCCGGCGCCATCGGTGAACATGAATAAGTTTGCACTGTAATCTATGATTTCAGAAAACATTATTTAGTTTCAACAATTAATAGGACCAATCCTTCAAGACAGCTCTCTCTATCACTCTGTCTTTTCTCTATTGCACCAATAATAAAAACTAGAACTCAGTTGTTAATACCTCTTCTCCACCAGCAGAAAAATAAAGGTGTAGACACAGATATCAAATATCCGAAATTAAATGGACATACTCTGTCAGAGATCTTATTCTGTGCTGATTTTTCTCAAATTGAAAGTGGAGTCTCAGTGAGAAAAGTTCACCCGTGGGCTATATATTCATTTATGCTTGCTCTTGAATTATCACATGGAATAAAATGATATAAAAGGCCAAGTATCTCATGTTTCTAAAAAAACTCTAGTGCCTCATGTATTCTGTTTCAAAATAAAGATATTGAGGAAAAGGTTACTTAGTAGTGTTCCTAGTGGATGCAATCTCGTCTGGTATTCTGTAGTTTACACTAGAGAAGGCATTTTTTTTTTTGCTGTTACTTTCATTGTCAAATTTGGGCTCTTTCACTGTCTGTCTTGTGCATTTTAATTTCTTAGTTGAACGAAAGTGAAGGTCAAATCATGTCCTTAGAGCTAGCAGCTGATCAAATGGTTGTTGAGAGTAAAACTAAGAGCATATGCATATGATATAAGAAATCTTATATCTGCTTACTTATGATGGTATAATTTATTGGCGGCATAAAGCAGAGAACTTGAACTGAAAGATTCTCAGACATATTCTACACAAAACCAATGACCACTAGACATTATGAGAAATTTGCTAAAGTAAAGTTATGTACCTTTTCAATTGGGTAAACTGTTTTCTTGCAACCTACACACTTTTCTTGAGTTCCACCAAATAAACTAGAAACTTTGCTGTTGGTTTGGACCTGTAGTGTTCTCAATCATAGAAAATTTACTATAGAGATGCAGGAAATAGAAGCAGAAACATTCCTTTATACAAAATTTCCAAGGAGAAAGTGGAAATACCTGATCAGCAGATCTGTCAACTCTAACAGTTCTTGGAATACCTATGATGGAGAAAAAAAAAGAACTTAGAAATAAGCTGAATTGACTATTGAATATACATCAGAACTTAGTAGAATTGCATGTGTTTCAAAATCAACTCAGTAACAGCAATTCACCTTCAAAACTTTTGTCCAAGCTGCCAGTCATCTTAAAGAGTTGATCAAAATGAGGCTTACAGTATAAAACGCCCTCAAAGGAACAAAAATTACTCAGCTGTAGGGATGCACAAGGAGAATCAGAAATCAGGATACATAGGGAGACAACTAAACATTAATAAAACACAAATTTCATATCAGATACATAATCTTTTTGCATCTCAAAATACTATGAGAACAAGTGGAAAAGAAATTGCCCAAAAAATCTCAGATATTCATCCAAAAGAAAAAAAAAATAATACATGTCATCAGCTACTTTACCTGTGACACCTACAGAGTTTAGAAAGAACTTCTTACATTAATCAGCTAGATACAATCAATAATTGTGACATAATATTCACCCCAAACTAAGATATCACTTCGCATATCCAAAGGCGAGTTCCTAAGAATATTCGGAGCACAATTAAAAAGACCCATCACTGATAATTGATTAGCGTTCTTCAAAAAAGGGAGAGATTATAGGAATTAATTGATTTAAGTTTTTATCAACAAGAATGCCAAGCCTAAATACCATATATATAGATTAAAGTCAATAAATGAACCCAGACCTAAATCTTTCTCACTTCTTCCCATTTCAATTTCGTTCTTCCTCTCTAATTGCTATCTTCATTCCTTACCGTATAACTAAAATTGAAAACAGAACAACTTTCTACAGGGGATCACTAATACTACTATCAAGTCTCCTCGTCAAACTGATCAAGCACAGAACATATCATAATCGAGCGAAAAGGCAGCTAAAAAAAGAAAAGAAAAGAAAAGAAAGTCACAAGATGTGAGTTTCCTAATTCCAAAGAACGCGAGGAAGGGAGAAGAAACTAAGCCCAAATGCATGATCTTTGATGAAAACAAAAGACAAGACACCCAAATATAATAAATGCATGATATGTGTTCGATCAAATGCTTGTTAGAAGAAGAAACATGAATATTTACAATCTGTGTATCTCGTGCAGACCTTAAGGGTACCCTTGCAATGGTGGCATCTGAAGCAAGACTTGTGGTAGACCTTATTGTCGGCAGCAAGCTGATCCACCAAATACACAGTTTTCTCACACGCTTTGCATTTCTGAGTAGTGCCTGCGAACGTCGCCATCTCAAGATGAAGTGAATACCAAAAGATTCTTCTCAACTTAGGAGATATGAATGAAAGAAGGAAGAGAGTGAGAAGAAGAAGAAGAAGAAGACGACGATGGAAATGGGTTTGGCTCTCTATATTTTTCAAAACTGCGTGTGGGGTTTGGTGTATTTACAGCTCACAAGAAGTCAGAGTAGCGGCTAACAGATTGTCAGTGATGGGACCTACCTTTTAGAATTCAGACAAAATCATAAGAATAATACTGAAATTTACTTCATAAATTATTTTACATAAAAAGTTTTAAATAAATTAAAATTTTAACATACCATTACATAAAGATAAATTATTCTTCCGTAAACAATAAATAAATTATTAAGATATTAAAATTACACTTCCTTCTTCTAAATTTTAAATATTCACATTATTTTTTTTAAGGTCATGTTCAGTTTGAAGAAAATGAGAGTGGAAAGAATGAGGAAAAAAAAATATGTGGGTTCCACACATGTTTTTTTTTATTTTTATCTTGAAAAATGTGTATAATTAAAAAAAAAAAGAGAAAATACAAAATGTCTATTATACTTTTTTATTTGATACAATCATAACTATCTTTTCTTTTTATTATTTTAATATAAGGGGTAAAGTGGTAATTTTAATACATTCTCATTCCATTTCCATTTTCAACTTTTATTAACAAACATAATAAATGTATTCCCTTTTCCTTTCCCTTTTCGTGTAAAGAACGTGTTCTAAGATATTAAAAAATTTAAAATTTCAGGTAAAAAAAATTATAATTTTATCATTTTGACTAAACTATCCACATTATTAATTTTTTAAAATTATTAAAATTATTATAAAAATATTTTTAAATAAATTATTATTTCACTATTATTAATTTTGAATTAAAAATAATTATTTTTATTTTTTAAATAATTTTTTATATTATAAAAATACATATTTAATTTTATAAATAATAAACATACAAATATTTTAGTTAAAATAGATGAAGTTATTAATTTTCTATCTCAAAGAAGAGAGTATAATTTAGGGATCACTTAAGGAATGTAATTTTTACATGAACAACATTAAAATAAAAATTACAAAAAATATATTTTTAATAAGTTTGGCTTTTTTTTTTAGCTTTTAAGAGTTTTTGCAAAATGAAAATAATATTTTAAATTTGTGTAATATGATATGTTGAATTTTTTTTATTATGACCATAAGAATATTGAAATTAATGTTAATCTTTGGTATAAGACAATAACTTTATACTCAATAAAATTATAAATAAAGTTTTATTTTTGAAAAATATATATTATGTAAAATATATTTTTATCAATAAAAAATTAAAGAAATGACTTTCACTGTATATAAAAAAAATTTATACTTTCTATCACCAAATTATAAATATAAAAATAATTTAAATATATGTGAGATATAAAAAAGTAAAAAGTTTTCAGAGGTGTTAAAAAAATTTAAAACAATAAACTATTCAAATTTAATTTTAAAAATTAAAATTCATGTGAAATGAACTCATTTTAAAAAAGGACTAAACTAAGGTAAAATTACTTAGTTACTTGTTATAAAGTTCACCAATATAATTAAAACACGTGTCAAAAAATTTTTGTATAACCAATCATGGTAGAGAGAGAAAATGAAAAGTAATAAATTACATAATCAATCAAATAGGAGAGAGAATACAAATGATGTTTATGATTGGTGAACTTTATAGCAAGCACCTAAGCAACTTTACCTTAGCCTTTAAAAAAATGTTACTAATAATTTATTAATAATAATGATAATAAGTAGCTGTATTTATGACTCAAAAATCATACCATTTGGTTGTGAATAATTGTCATCCATTGACTTGGAGCTTCCTCATGACGGCTCTGGCCCCACTTTTCCTCTGTGAAATTATCATAGTACCCTCTCTGAGACACGTGTCCCGTTAGGATTAGCTTCATTCTTTCATGTTGTTGTGTTGTATGGCACCGAGAGCTAATAAATAGTTGGCAAAAAGGTATTTTGATTCCTTAATGTTGTTTCGAATTTCACTTTTAGTCCATTAAGTTTAAAAGATGTCATTTTAATCACTTAATTTTACAAAACTAATCAAAAACTTCGTAACTACTATCACCATTAGTTTACTTAATAAAAAAATACTAAATTAAAATTATTTATAATATTTTTATGCCAAATCATTTCTCGTCTCAACTCGTTAATCTTACATGTTACAAATAAAAGTAAAAATTAATAAAATCCTTTTAAAATTTTAACGACATTCTTGTCACATCTTCCTTTCTCTTTGTCTTGCATTCAAATTTTTTTTGGACAAATCTTACATTCAGATTCGAGCAGAAAACAAAAGAATCCACCCAAGATTTAAATGCAACTTATAGGTTAGAAAAATTCTTGGCTTGTTGTTTTTGGTAAGGAAAAGGGCCCGAAACCCGAAAGAACAAAAAAAAATAAACATTTTTTATTATAATTTATAAATAGTGGGCAATGATGATAAATTGATGGAAGATGACATAATGATTTTTCTTTTCTTATCTCACATAAGGGTAAAAATGCTTTGATCTAGACAATTCATTAAATGCTAGAATTGTCAAGCATATCAATTCAATTTCTGCCAAGATGGCTCCAATTGTGTTGATAAAGTGTTCTAGTGGTTTTGTGATCTCAGCCTATGGTTTTCAAGATAAGCATATTTAGACTTATCTTTAAATATTAGCAAAATACTAATCTGATTAGATTTTTATTTTAATTTACAAGGACTTTTGTCAAGTTTTATCATTCAATTATTACAATATCAAATAATAAGATTTTACTTTGCCAGAATTAGCAAGTCTCATTACTTACAATGAGTTAGCATCACAATATATATATGTACATATAATTATTGCATCTAAAATATTATGATGTTTTAATTCAGGTATATTGTAACTAATTTAAAATTCTTTCCACAGTGAAAGAAGACGTGTAACAAGTAACAATACACCATTTTCAATTTATGCCAACTTATTTAGTTCAAAAACCATATTTTGTTAAAACAAGCAAATCAGTACAATTTTGTTTAGCTTTATTATCTTTAATTTAGTTTATATACCAGTTCAAATTCTTTGTCTTTATTAATATTTTTTGCAACCAAGTTCAATATTTTTCATATAAATTATAACGGGGTTTCAATCTCATCATTCATCAATAATAAAGTTTCAAACATTTCAAGAGAATAATGACAAGTTCAAAAGTGATATTGCTAGTTTTCTCTTTCATTGCACACCAAGTACTCATAGCCAATGCCAATGGTGAACATGCCTTAGTACCGGCATTGTATGTTTTTGGTGATTCAGGTGTAGATGCTGGAAATAACAATCATTTAAACACACGAGCAAAAGTTGTATGGCCTTATGGTGTTGATTTGAATAATATAACTGGACGCTTCACAAATGGAAAAAATGGAGCTGACTTTATTGGTAAGTTCGAGACAAAAATAATTATCACTTAGTTATTTGCATTAAGGTGTGAAAATCCAATAGAATTTATATGATATGTTGTTTTGTGTACAGCTATTTATTTAGGCTTACCAATGGCTCCTTCATACTTGAATCTCTCTGACCACGAAAGAAGTCAAATAACTACCGGAATAAACTATGCTTCAGGATCATCTGGAATCTTAAACATAACGGGAGACGTAAGATCATATTGAATTTTCTTTCCCTTGATAAGATGTTTGAAAATTTTGCTAACTTTGTTGGTTAGAGTTTGAGTATTTTGTAATTATGTATGTATGTAATTTACACTATAGGGAGAACGTCTACCTCTAAAAGAACAAGTGAAATACTTCAGTTTGACGGCAACACAAGATCTTCCAAGAGCAATAAAGAATAAGAAGGAGTTGGAAGATCATTTGGCTAAATCTATATTCTTGCTTCTTACTGGTGCTAATGATTATTTTTTGCCACCAAATAGGGAGTTGATAGAAAAACTTGGTCCCCAAGAATATGCAAATCTCCTTCTTAATGAAATGACCGCAAATATTCAGGTAATTCCTTGTATATTAACGAGGACTAAATTAAGATAAATTATATACTTCAGGGATCAAAATATTAATTTATATTCAAATTTTATTATTATGGTTGATAGTAAGACAATGCGATGTTTGGTTTTGAATCCTTGAATTTGTAGGCACTTTATGATCTGGGAGCTAGAAAGTTTGTGGTGAATGGAATTTCGAATTGTTTTCCACGTCAATATACAAAAGAATGTGAATCAAGATACTACGCAGACATGCTTCCTGAGAAGCTAAAAGAAATGCAAGCCAAACACCTTGATCTCTTATTTACCGTATATGATGGATTTAACATAATTGGAGATGTTTTTGGAAATCATGAAAAATATGGTAAGTAGAAGAAAGAATGAAAGATTTTCTTAATAAGTTATACATGATGCATTGTATTAATATGTGTTTTTGTTTAAATTAAATGTACTCCAGGAATTACACACTTAAAAGAGCATTGTTATGAGAAAGATAAAGTACCTCTGTGTGGAGATAGATCAAAGTACTTCCTGTTTGACAATTGGGGTCATCCAACTGAAATTGTTTACAAAATCACTTCAATGGATTGCTTCAATGGAACTTCTTGTGTTTCTCTCTCTCTTGTCCAATTGGCAAACAAATGAAGCTTTCACATCAGAAATTGTAAAAAAAAAATATAATATATAATATATCAACCTTCATGTGTGTTGTGCAAGCTCTTAAGAATATATATATATATATATATATATATATATATATATATATATATATATATATATTATGGAGGGTGAAATATTTGTCTTGATATATGGAGTTGTCTACCAAAATCTTTATTTATTATTAATCTAAATGCTTTTCAGAAATCGAATTCCACCGATCCTACAGTACCTCTTCTTCTTCTTCCTCCTCCCACCATAACAAAAAACTCCACTCTCTCTCTTCCCAACGTAGCCTTGCCTCCATCCCTTCCCTCAACCATCACTCCTCCTCTGCCACCTACCACCACTGCCTCGCCACTCTCAAGGGATGGTGGTGGTGGGTGCGCTTAGGGGTCACACGAAGTCCATATTGTGCTTAGTCGGGGATTTGGTGTGCAGTGGTTCGGCGGATAAGAGCATAAGGGTGTGGAGAGAGGTTCGTGGCGGCGGTGGGGAGTACGAGTGTTTGGCGGTTTTGGAAGGGCATATGGGTCCGGTGGAGTGTTTGGCGGCGGTGGAGGATATGTTTGGTGATTCAATAACTTTACACAATTGAAAAAATGTATTGAACATCAGTAGTACAGTGATATTGAACTTTTATCCCCTCTCAATTGTGTATCAAAATTAAGAATATGTTTGGTGGTTCAATGCTTCTTAAATGTTTAAAAGGACTTTTTTTTTTTAAAAGTTAGTATTTATTTTAAAATTTTGACTTGTTTGGGTAATTTTTTAAAAATATTTTTGAGCGGCAGCAAAAATAAATTTTTTAATTAATTTTAAAACAAAAGTTAAAATTAAAGTTTCTATTTCTAACAAAGAAAAATGTTAATAACATTCATTACATTTTAAATTTATAAATTTATACATGTTATTTTCTATAATTTTACCGTCAAAACTAATTTTTATATAAAATTATCATACTCAAATGTCTCAACTAAATTTTCTAAAGACAAAATTTTCCACCATCTCTGCACACTACTAAATTCTGTATAATTAAAATGGTTACTGCGCATACCAAATATCTCATTTGTTAATCATTTTCTCTATGTCGCCACTCCTACAAATACTTATAAATTGGGCTGAAGCTGATCTCCAAATATCGATTTAAGTGATCTCATACCCTTAAACTGTTAATTATATTCTGGTTCTATAAGACTCTAAAGTAATTATATATTATATTATTGAAGGTAAGATTAATGTTAGAGAGCTTATTTAGGGAGACAAGAATCTAAGAATCATCGTGAACTTTCTTCTTCATATTAATTAGGGCTAACTGCTTCTTAATTAATTATGTTTTGTTTCATGTGCGTCCAATTGAAGTTAATTAGCCTTTATGGCTAGCTATAACATAAATATCAAAATTAACATCCAACACCAACACTCTAGTCTCTTACAATGTAACTGATACAGTACGAACTTACATACTTACCGATTCAGCTTACTCTATTGTCGGCCCTCATAAATGATTTGAATATCTTTTGCCCACTCAATATAAATACTCTGGTAATCTCAAGTATGTCATTAAACTCTGATATATTGCTATTATCTGGGTGACCGATATAATACTAACTTGAACGTCGGAGTCCTATATATCGTGGGGGTCTCTTCCCGCCTTAGGTTCCCCTTGAAGCAGTTCAGATCCGATGACGATTGAAGTTGACCATATGTAAAGTTATTTTACATATCAGCCATCCATCCTCTTCAACGCTCTCAGATGAAGCCACGTGCATATTTCTTTTTCTCCTTATTTGTTTTGGCTTTTGGGTATTCAACAATGCGGGTGATTCTTTGTTTTCCCATTGCTGCTCTATCTCAACTAAGTTTGTCACATCTTCTTCTACCATAGCTTCCTTTCTCTTTGTCTTGCATTTAAACTTTTTTTTGGACAAATCTTACATTCAGATTCGAGCAGAAAACAAAAGAATCCACCCAAGATTTAAATGCAACTTATAGGTTAGAAAAATTCTTGGCTTGTTTTTTTTTTTAAGGAAAAGGGCCCGAAGCCCAAAAGAAAAAAAACCTAAACATATTTCATTATAATTTACAAATAGTGGACAATGAAGATAAATTGATGGAAGATGACATGATCGATTCAATTTCTGCCAAAATGGCTCCAATTGTGTTGATAAAGTGTTCTAGTGGTTTGTGATCTCAGCCTATGGTTTTCAAGATAAGCATATTTAGACTTATCTTTAAATATTAGCAAAATACTAATTTGATTAGATTTTTATTTTAATTTACATGGACTTTTGTCAAATTTTATCATTCAATTATTACAATATCAAATAATCTGTTTTTACTTTGCCAGAATTAGCAAGTCTCATTACTTACAATGAGTTAGCATCACAATATATATATGTACATATATATATATATATATATATATATATATATATATATATTGCATCTAAAATATTATGATGTTTTAATTCAGGTATATTGTAACTAATTTAAAATTCCTTCCACAGTGAAAGAAGACGTGTAACAAGTAACAACACACCATTTTCATTTTATACCAACTTATTTAGTTCAAAAACCATATTTTGTTAAAACAAGCAAATCAGTACTATTTTGTTTAGCTTTATTATCTCTAATTTAGTTTATATACCAGTTCAAATTCCTTGTCTTTGTTAATATTTTTTGCAACCAAGTTCATTAATTTTCATATAAATTATAGTGGAGTTTCAATCTCATCATTCATCAATAATAAAGTTTCAAACTTTTCAAGAGAATAATGACAAGTTCAAAAGTGATATTGCTAGTTTTCTCTCTCATTGTACACCAAGTACTCATAGCCAATGCCAATGGTGAACATGCCTTAGTACCGGCATTGTATGTTTTTGGTGATTCAGGTGTAGATGCTGGAAATAACAATCATTTAAACACACGAGCAAAAGCTGTATGGCCTTACGGTGTTGATTTGAATAATATAACTGGACGCTTCACAAATGGAAAAAATGGAGCTGACTTTATTGGTAAGTTCAAGACAAAAATAATTGCCACTTAATTAGTTATTTGCATTAAGGTGTGAAAATCCAAAAGAATTTATATGATATGTTGTTTTGTGTACAGCTATTAATTTAGGCTTACCAATGGCTCCTCCATACTTGAATCTCTCTGACCACGAAAGAAGTCAAATAACTACCGGAATAAACTATGCTTCAGGATCATCTGGAATCTTAAACATAACGGGAGACGTAAGCTCAGATTGAATTTTCTTTCCCTTAATAAGATGTTTGGAAATTTTGCTAACTTTGTTGGTTAGAGTTTGAGTATTTTGTAATATAATTATGTATGTATGTATGTATGTAATTTACACTACAGGGAGAACGTCTACCTTTAAAAGAACAAGTGAAATACTTCAGTTTGACGGCAACACAAGATCTTCCAAGAGCAATAAAGAATAAGAAGGAATTAGAAGATCATTTGGCTAAATCTATATTCTTGCTTCTTACTGGTGCTAATGATTATTTTTTGCCACCAAATAGGCAGTTGATAGAAAAACTTGGTCCCCAACAATATGCAAATCTCCTTCTTGAAGAAATGGCCGTAAATATTCAGGTAATTCCTTGTATACTAATTCACAAGGACTAAATTGAGATAAGTTATATACTTCAGGGTTCAAAATATTAATTTATATTCAAATTTTATTATTATTTTTGATAGTAAGACAATGTGATGTTTGATTTTAAATCCTTGAATTTGCAGACACTTTATAATCTGGGAGCTAGAAAGTTTGTGTTGAATGGAATTTCGAATTGTTTTCCACGTTAATATACAAAAGAATGTGAATCAAGATACTACGCAGACATGCTTCCTGAAAAGCTAAAAGAAATGCAAGCCCAACACCCTGATCTCTTATTTACTGTATATGATGGATTTAACATAATTAGAGATATTTTTGGAAATCATGAAAAATTATATATGATGCATTATATTAATATGTGTTTTTGTTTAAATTATATGTACTGTAGGAATTACACACTTAAAAGAGCATTGTTATGAGAAAGATAAAGATAAAGTACCTCTGTGTGAAGATAGATCAAAGTACTTCCAGTTTGACAATTGGGGTCATCCAACTGAAATTGTTTACAAAATCACTTCAACGGATTGCTTCAATGGAACTTCTTGTGTTCCTCTCTCTCTTGTCCAGTTGGCAAACAAATGAAACTTTCACATCAGAAATTGTAGAAGAAGGATATAACTATATATATAATATATCACCTTCATGTGTGTTGTGCAAGCTCTTAAGCACTCCTCCTCTGCCACCTACCACCACTGCCTCACCACTCTCAAGGGATGGTGGTGGTGGGTGCGCTTAAGGGTCACACGAAGTCGATATTGTGCTTAGTCGTGGTGGGGGATTTGGTGTACAGTGGTTCGGCGGATAAGAGCATAAGGGTGTGGAGAGGGGTTCGTGGTGGCAGTGGGGAGTACGAGTGTTTGGCGGTTTTGGAAAGGGCATATGGGTCCGGTGAAGTGTTTGGCGGCGCGTGAAGGATATGTTTGGTGATTCAATAACTTTACATGATTGGAGAAATGTATTGAATTTCAGTAGCACAGTGATATTAAACTTTTATTCCCTCTCAATTGTGTATCAAAATTAAGAATATGTTTGGTGGTTCAATGCTTCTTAAATGTTTAAAAGGGCCTTTTTTTTTTAAAAAAAAGTTGGTATTTATTTTAAAATTTTGACTTGTTTGGGTAATTTCTTAAAAATATTTTTGCGGCCACAAAAATAAAATTTTTAATTAATTTTAAAACAAAAGTTAAAATTAAAGTTTCTATTTCTAACCAAAAAAATGTTAATAACATTCATTACATCTTAAATTTATACATTTATACATGTCATTTTTTATAATCTTACCATCAAAAATTATTTTTATATAAAATTATCATACTCAAATGTCTCAACTAAATTTTCTAAAGACAAAATTTTCCACCATATCTGCACACTACTAAATTCTGTATAATTAAATGGTTACTGCACATACCAAATATATATCTCATTTCTTAATCATCTTCTCTATATATGTCGCCACTCCTACAAATACTTGAAGGCTGAAGCTGATCTACTCCAAGTATATATGGATTTAAGTGATTTCATACCCTTAAACAGTTAATTATTCTGGTTCAATAAGACTCTGAAGTAATTATATATTATATTATCATGAACTTTCTTCTTCATACTTTATCTAGTGTCCACCCACTTGAGTGATCCATCGGATAATGTTAAGGCTAAAGGCCTAAAAGTACTCTATAAATATAATGAAAGATAAAGTGCTAACTGCTTCTTAATTAATTGTGTTTTGTTTCATGTGCGTCCAATTGAAGTTAATTAGCCTTTATGGCTTGCTATAACATTAATATCAAAATCAACATCCAACACCAGTGCTCATGTCTCTTACAACGTAATTGATACAGTACGAACTAACATACTTACCGATTCACCTTACTCGATTGTCGGCTCTCATAAATGATCTGAATATCCTTTGCCCACTCAATATAAATACTCTGGTAATCTCAGGTATGTCATTAAACTCTGGTATATTACGTATTATTATTTTAGGCAACCGATATAATACTAACTTGAACTTCGGAGTCCCATCGTGAGGGTCTCTTCCTGTCTTAGGTTCCCTACGAAGCGGTTCAGATCCGATGACGAAGTTGGCCGTATGTAAAGTTATAAAGTTATTTTACATATCAGCCATCCGTCCTCTGATCTTCAACGCTCTCGGATGAAGCCACGTGGCATATTTCTTTTTCTCCTTATTTGTTTTGGCTTTTGGGTATTAACAATGCGGGTGATTCTTTGTTTTCCCATTGCTGCTCTATCTCATATGCCTGCTATATTAGCCTCCTTCCTTCAAAAAATTAGCCTCCTTCCTAATAATTACATGTGATATATAATAATTCTATATTAGCCCCCTCCTTCAAGAAATTATAGAACACTTACAAGAACTGTATGTATTTTTAGATAGAAAGTCAAGCATAGAATGAAATGAAGCGAAATAAACTAAATGTATGTTTGGTTATTTTTATGGAAATGAAATATAATAGAAGGTGAGGGTTTTCAAAATCCTCTGAGCTCATCCAAAACTTTATATTTTGTGTCCTCCAAATTGAGAAATCAAGAATAAAATGAAACGACTTAATATTTTAAAATTAAGAAAATTACAATTTTATTCTAACAATATATTTAGTCATGCATGTGTGTTTATATTATAAGGGGTAATATTAGAAAAAAAAATTAATTAGTCATTTAACTCAAATCATTTTATTATAAATTCCAACATAACTAGTAGGTTAGGTGCACCTCTTTTTCTTTTCTTTTTTTCTTGTTTGTCAATCCACTTCTTCCTTCTTAAAACTTTTAAATAGAGATGATTATGGATAGAATTTGGATAGGATACTATATTCTCCATTCCCGAACTTGAACTAGAGCAGGTATCAAAATAAACCCCTTCCCCAGACCCTACGAATAGTCGAATCCTCATACCCAGATTCAGACTAATAAAAATATTAAAATAAATTATTATTTTATTACCAATTGACTTTATACTCGGATCCATACCCATACTCACAAAGTAACAATTTATGGTACCCATTAGGTATGGATATTTTGATCATCCTTACTTTTAAACAACATATCTATTCAAATCCAGTCCATTTCATCATTCCTTAAATTCCTATAGGACTAAAATTTATGTGCATAAAAGTATGATTATATATATATATATATATATATATATATATATATATATATATATATATATATATATATTAGAAACTTCATATGAAACAAATATTTTTTAAAAATATTTATAATTTATCTAAAATGGGTGATAAAATGCATGATATAAAATAATACTTATAATAAATTTACATTTATTTTTATGTATGAAAATAAATGTAAGGTTATCCTATCAAAAATAAATAAATGTAAGGTTACATAAATAAAAAATAACAATACGCTAAGACGTACTATTAATTTATTTAATTTTAATTTGATATATATATATATATTTATAAATTAAATTTTTTTTTAAAAAATTATGCATTATAAGTTTATAACTATGATCTTGGGTCCCTTAGTATTCACTCCTATTATTAGTTGTTGTTATCTAATTAGATAACTTAGCCGAATACCCAAAACAAAGAATCACACGCACTAGTTACAATGGAAGGAAAATAGAAAAGAAGGTGTGCTTTCATGCGTTGAATACCCAAAAGCCAAAACAAATAAGGACAAAAAGAAATATGGCGACTGGCTTCATCTGGGAGCGTTGAAGAGGATGGATGGCTGAAATGTAAAATAACTTTATATAAGGCCAACTTCATCTGATTTGAACCGCCCTTAAAGGTACCTTGGAGCATAGCCGGAGATTCATTAGTAATGATCTCGGGTTTGAAACCCTGCTTTATATTTAATATTCACCAAAAAGATATATATATATATATATATATATATATATATATATATATATATATATATGTGATAAACCAACCAAAAAAAAATTAACATTATCCAATTATCTTTTACATGCATGTTGAAGAAGTTTATAATTATTTCATTAATTATTTACTAGAGGCTTCGCATGCACGTACCGTGTATATAATTTGTTTTTATTTTTTTAAAAAATATATAAGATAAAATGATTAATAATAGATTGTAGTAGATATTGAAACATATGTCCATCAGTGCATGGATTTTTTTTTTAAGAATATAATATAATATAATTATTATATTTAAAATAATATCAAATTATAATATTTGATAGTTTTTTTAATTTTCAAATAGAATTGTTATCATAATTTAAAATGATAAACAAAGGCATGGAAAGTTATTGCACTTCTCCACTTTTCTAGTAACTACTCATAATATATATTTTTTGTCTCTTGTATCCTCCAATAATATTTTTTTTAACTATTTATTTTAGTGGAAGAAAGTGGGGTTAGGGTAGTTTTTTTTGGTGTCACACTTTGGTTTTGTGACACCAAAAACTCCAAAGCCATATATATATACTAGAGGCTTCGCATGCATGTACCGTGCATATAATTTATTTTTTATTTTTTTTAAATATATAAAATAAAATTATTATTATTATTTTAAATAATAAAATATTAAATATTTGATAATTTTTTAACTTTCAAAATATAATATAATAATAATATATTAAATCATGAGAAGTTATTTATTGAGAAATTGTTTTTAGTGAGAAGTTATTTTTTTGGTATCACACTTTACTTGTGTGACACCAAAAATTTCAAAGCCATATATATATAGATACTAGAGACTCCGCATGCATCTACGTGCATACATGTAATTTATTCTTAAATTTTTTAAAAAATAATATAAAATATTTATTATATTTTAAAATCATTAAAAATTAAATATTTTAAAATTTTAAAATTTGTAAATAGAATCGTTATCATAATTTAAAATAAAAAAATTTAAAAAGAGAAGTTATGCACTTTTGTAACCACCTGTCATATACTTGTTTTCTCTCTCCCACGTCCTCCAATCATATTATTTTTTTTGTATTTTTTAATTATAAAATATAACTATTTTATGAGAAGTTGGTTATTTATTGAAAAGTTGAGGGGGAAGTTATTTTTTTGGTGTCACACTGTCACACTTTGCTTTTGTGACACCAAAAAGTCTAAAGCCATATATATATACTAGAGGCTTCGCATGCACTTACGTGCATACATGCAATTTGTTTTTAAATTTTTTAAAAATATAATATAAAATAGTTATTATATTTTTAAATTATTAAAAATTAAATATTTTAAAGTTTTAAAATTTTTAAATAGAATTTTTATCATAATTTAAAATAAAAAATTAAAAATATGAGAAGTTATACATCTCTCCATTTTTTTAGTAACCACCTATCATACTTGGTTATTTATTAGGAAGTTGAGGGGGAAGTTATTTTTTTGGTGTCACACTTTGCTTGTGTGACACCAAAAACTCCAAAGCGATATATATATAGACTAGAGGCTTCGCATGCACGTACGTGTATACAATTTTTTTAAAGAATTTTATATAAAATAATTATTATATTTTAAAATAATATCAAATTATAATATTTGGTATTTTTTAATTTTTAAATAAAATTGTTATATTTTTAAATGAAGTAATAGAAAGTTATGCACTTCTTCACTTTTTTAGCAACTACTCATAATGCATGTATGTTAGAGTAGTTATTTTTTTGGTGTCACACTTTACTTTTGTGACACCAAAAACTCTAAAGCCATATATATATATATATATATAGATACTAGAGGCTTCGCATGCACCTATGTGCATACATGTAATTTATTCTTAAATTTTTAAAAATATAGTATAAAATAGTTATTATATTTTAAAATCATTAAAAATTAAATATTTGATAATTTTAAAAAAAATGAGAAGTTATGCACTTCTCCATTTTATTAGTAACCACCTATCATACTTGTTTTCTCTCTCCCACATCCTCTAATTATATTATTTTTTTTGTATTTTTTAATTATAAAATATATTGAGAGGGAAGTTATTTTTTTGGTGTCACACTTTGTTTGTGTGACACCAAAAACTCCAAAACTATATATATATATAGAAATATATAATATATTAAGTAGCAATTTTTTAAACCAAAAGTGGACAAGTTGAGTTCGGCCTTGGTGTGAGAAATGAGAATCGTCCTAAGATATATACATATATACCGTATACGCATATCAACAAATTAAATTTCCAATAACCTTGAACAAATAATTAAAGGAAAAAACTTATATCCATTTCCTTATGTCCATTTCATCCAATTCCATCAATCATATATTGTATTTACACTCTCTTTCTTTTATGATTGGTCATATAAAAGGTGGTCTTCTATATTCTCTCTCTACTATGATTGGTCATTTAAACACTTTTTGCCACGTGTCATAATTATATTGGGGAATTGGATGAAATGAACATAAGGAAATGGACATAAGTTTTTTCCATAATTAAATTAAAAGGTTCCAATTAATTAATTATCCTACTTAACGTAAGTTCAGTTTAGTGGTTCTTCATTCTCTTAAAAAAAATTTACTATATATGTTGTGGGGCTCTAGCCAGACAAGAAGGCACTACTAATATTGTTACTCCTTTAATTTAATTTATTTAAGTTTTTGGCACTAAAATATAGCCTATTAGAAAAAGGAACCCTAAATCTTTAAAATCTATCATTTCAAAACAAAGTTGCGTCCTTATAGATGACACGTAAATCCCCACATTCTGTTTCGAAAGCGACAAATTGGGTTAGATATTTAGTAGCAGCTATTGATTATGATTAGTATATTCTATATAATGGAAAGCACAAATTAAAGCCACAAAAGTAGACATACATATATATACAATTAATTACACCAATTTGCAAACCAAAATATCAAAACACAGAGGCTGCCTATGTAAACTTTTAGTGTCAATTACCTTTTATGAAAGTAAACTCAACCAATCAAACTACATTATTATTATTATTATTATTATTATTATAAGTCTTTTTTCTTTCTTTTCTTCCAGTATAGTTAGATTATATATATATATATATATATATATATATATATATATATCGTCTCAATCACTTTTGCAGAATTAAAGCAACTGCAAAATTCACGAGCACTTGGAAAGATATGGATATTGAATACAATATATACTTGTAATTGGTCCCTTATTTGCACGAAGTTTTATAATGGTCCTTTATGTTTCAAAAAGTTTAAATTGGTCCTTTATGTTTACAAGAAGGTCCAAATTGGTCCTTCCGTCCACTTCCGTCAATTTCTTAAGTTAAGTGCTGACGTGTCCATCTAAGCTGACATGTCATGCCACGTCATCACATATGATAGTAGATGATGACGTGGCATGACACGTTAGCTTAAATGGACACGTAAGAGAGATGATATGTCCACCTTAGCACGACACGTCAGCACTTAACGGAAGAAATAAGCAAACTTGGACGGAAGGACCAATTTGGAACTTCTTGCAAACATAAAGAACCAATTTAAACTTTTTGAAACATAAAAGACTAATATAAAACTTCGTGCAAACATAAATGACCAATTTAGAATTTTGACCATCATTTTATATATTTACGTAGAATTTCACTGCACATTATGAACACTACTGCATGCCAATATATAATTAATAACGATTTAAATTAAATAATATCTTCTTTAAAGTTCACACATCAACTGGTCCGACCACAACTAAAACATGATAATCTTTTTGGCAATGTCAGATGTACACAACAACAGGCAAAAACATTATTTTTAAAATTTGAATCTGTAATTTAATTATATGATAATAATTTTATTGTTATTCTAAGACTGATCATCATCTAAATATGGGTATTGAATATTCGTTTTTGGTCCTACCACAATTAATTAATGTATATGATTTCAGATGAAAAGTGAAAATTGAATGAAATGAATCAAGTAGATGATTATTTACCTAATTTTTGTTGGTATACTTAGAATTGTTGGATTGTACCTAGCGTCATCTTGTAAAAAAAATCGGAGTTTTTAATGATTTGACATAATTGATTAATTAAACCAAAGTGGATAAGGTGTGTTAGGTTATGTAACAGTCATTTTTTCCGATATGTAGAATTTTTTTTTTTTTGCCAAATATTTAGATCTACTATCTCCTCCAAATCAAAAACTGATCAAGTTTTATTTTCATTTTCATTTTTTTTATCCATAAAAAAAATTTTCTTGAATTTTCAATTTAACTGTCTATGACAAATTAATCCATCGAATTACTTTGAAGAGAGACCATCTTCTACATTCTATTTTTATCCCTACATATGATCAAATTTAAAAAAAAAAAAACAATACTTCAAATAACACAAATCTCTTATTGCGTGTCACATCATGGTGATTTTCCAACTCAAATCTAGTTATTAAAAAAATGAACACATATAGTTTTTAGTTATGATTTATGAAACATGAGTGAGTCGATTTATGATACAACTTGTTGCATGCATACAATACAATTTCAATCATTAGGATTGTGACATGTGAATAAGGTGACTTGAGATGCAATGTAATTTCAGCCATCAACGACACCAATTGTGTCACATACTCATTGCATAATACAACAAGTTGCATTATAGATCCACTCATCAAACATACCCTTATGAGTTTAGGGTTTTATGGGTCATTTGGTTCATGGATTTTAGAGGTAGGAATGGGAATGAGACTCGATCTCCTATATACTCCTATGCTTTGTTTGGTTGCACTAATTGTCACGTAGAATCTGCCTATGTTGATTGCCACTCCTAGCTAGTATTTTGAACCAAAAGTCTCCTTTTTTTATATATTTTTTATTATTATTTAGATATAATTGTCATTTTATCTTACCTCAGTCTTTTTTCATTCTCAATTTTATTTCATATAAAACATGAAGGCATATCATTTCCTTTTCCGTTCTCTTTTTTATTCTCATTTTTATTCTCACTCTCTTAAGATAAATCCACTAACCAAACGGGACCATAGACTTTTAACTATTTAAATATACACATTTAATTAATAATCACACCAACCTAATTTGTAAATGTACGGAAATATATATCTCTTTTCATTTAAAATTTAAAAAATTTAAACTATGCATTACTTTTAAATATTTAGATGATGTGACAAATTAATAGCGTCACGTCAGTATATATATAATGGCCACGTGTGACTTAACAGTTAACACGATTAACGACCCAATGACTAAATAGTTGACAGAAGTGTAAATTCATGAATCAAATAGTCTATTTTCAAATTTTAGGGACTAAATAATAGTTAGATCAATAATTCAATGACCAAAAAGTAATTGATCTCTTTTTTTAATGATTAAACCTACAGGCCCACTTTAAAAATCCTGGTTCAAAGAAAACCCTAGCAAATCATAAAAGTTACCGGATAATATTGGACCTTAGCATTAAACCCTTCAATTAGTAGGCTTTTCTGTTAAATTGCTATGTTTGTTCTATGATTTAATTAAATTATATCTTTACTTTTTATTTTGAATATATATATATATATATTAATTTTCTTTAACATTTGATATATATATTAAGAAATTTTCATTCATTTTTTTATTATTTAACTTTAATTTCTATACAACATTGAATTGATTTTATTCTTAATAAGACAATAAGATCGAATAGTTAAATTATTTTATTTCTCAAAAGAAACATACGATTCATAGGAAAATATAAATTGGAAGATAAGCTTTTTGTACAATATATTAAATATCAAGAATCTGATATCAATTTTTAAAAGAAAAAATATATATCAAATATGATTTGATAAAATCTCAACAAAAAGTAATGCAATTTATGCCTTTGTTTAAATAATGATCCCCTTGTTAACCACATCCAATAAGAACCTTCTTGTCTTTAACTTGGCTATGCATGAAATAAAATTTAACTTCTAAAAGTTGCACTTGAATTGAATATTTAAAAGATGGAATCTCTCAATTTAATTTATAAAAAAATCAATTTTTAATCAATTGGGTCATTTTTTATTAATGAGAAAGATAAAAAGGTTAATTGACAATAATATTAATATATGCTAACTTAACTATTAGATCATAAATTAGACTTTGTTCAACAATAGAAAATAAAACATTTCATATTTACAAATTAAATATTAATGTCGATCAAGACATATAGTTTGCATTTTTTTTTATACAATATATTTTATTTTACAAAGTACACATCATAAAAACGCTTTGTTTACATTCTTTTAATAGGATTCAATTCATTAGTTAATATCCATTAATTATTGCTAGTTATTTTTATATTAGTAGTTTTATAAATTAAATGATTAAATTGATTGAAAATTAATATTTCAATGATTGATTGTGAGTTTTTATCTTTCTATCAAAAACTAAAATTGAAAAAAAAAATCTATCTTTCAAGAACTAAATCTTCTAATTTGATTTTATTTTAATTTACAATGACTTCTATCAAGCTTTATCATTCTATTTTTACAATTTCAAATAACTAATTTTTACTTTGTCAGAATTAGCAAGTCTCATTATGAGTTGGCATCACAATATTTTTTGCACCTAAATTAATATGATGTTTTAATTTAGGTATATTTTAACTAATTAAAAATTCCATTCATGGTGAAAAAAGATGTGTAACAACTAACAACACATCATTTCCATTATATACCAACTTATTCGGTTCAAGAACTATATTTTGTTAAAATAATCAAATGAATAGTATGTATTGTTTAGCTTTATTACCTCTAATTTAGTTTACATACCAGTTCAAATTTCTTGTCTTTGTTTATATTTTTGGCAACCAAGTTCAATATTTTTCATATAAATTATAATGGAGTTTCAATCCCATCATTCATCAATAATAAAGTTTCAAACTTTTCAAGAGAATAATGACAAGTTCAAAAGTGATATTGCTAGTTTTCTCTTTCATTGCACACCAAGTACTCATAGCCAATGCCAGTGGCAAACATGCCTTAGTACCGGCAGTGTATGTTTTTGGTGATTCAGGTGCAGATGCGGGAAATAACAATCATCTAAACACGCGAGCAAAATCCGTATGGCCTTATGGTGTTGATTTGAATAATATAACTGGACGCTTCACAAATGGAAAAAATTGAGCTGACTTTATTGGTAAGTTCAACATAGACAAAAAATAATTGCCACTTAGTTATTTGCACTAAGGTGTGAAAATCAAATAGAATTCATATGATATGTTGTTTTGTGTACAGCTATTTATTTAGGCTTACCAATGGCTCCTCCATACTTGAATCTCTCTGATCACGAAAGAAGTCAAATAACTACCGGAATAAACTATGCTTCAGGATCATCTGGAATCTTAAGCATAACGGGAGACGTAAGATCAGATTGAATTTTCTTTCTTTTAATAAGATGTTTGAAAATTTTGCTAACTTTGTTGGTTAGAGTTTGAGTATTTTGTAATTATGTATGTATGTAATTTACGCTACAGGGAGAACGTCTACCTCTAAAAGAACAAGTGAGATACTTCAGTTTGACGGTAGAACGAGATCTTCCAAGAGCAATAAAGAATAAGAAGGAGTTAGAAGATCATTTGGCTAAATCTATATTCTTGCTTCTTACTGGTGCTAATGATTATTTTTTGCCACCAAATAGGGAGTTGATAGAAAAACTTGGTCCCGAACAATATGCATATCTCCTTCTTCATGAAATGACCGCAAATATTCAGGTAATTCCTTCCTTGTATACTAATTCACAGGGACTAAATTGAGATAAGTTATATACTTTAGGGATCAAAATATTAATTTATTCAAATTGTGCGATGTTTGGTTTTGAATCGTTGAATTTGCAGACACTTTATGATCTGGGAGCTAGAAAGTTTGTGGTAAATGGAATTTCGAATTGTTTTCCACGTCAATATACAAAAGAATGTGAATCAAGATACTACGCAGACATGCTTCTTGAAAAGTTAAAACAAATGCAAGCCAAACACCCTGCTCTCTTATTTACAGTATATGATGGATTTAACATAATTGGAGATATTTTTGGAAATCATGAAAAATATGGTAAGTAGATGAAAGAATGAAGGATCTTCTTAATTAGTTATATATGATGCATTATATTAATATGTGTTTTTGTTTAAATTAAATGTACGGCAGGAATTACACACTTAAAAGAGCATTGCTATGAGAAAGATAAAGTACCTCTGTGTGCAGATAGATCAAAGTACTTCATGTTTGACAATTGGGGTCATCCAACTGAAATTGTTTACAAAATCACTTCAATGGATTGCTTCAATGGAACTTCTTGTATTCCTCTTTCTCTTCTCCAGTTGGCAAACAAATAAAGTTTTTACATCAGAAATTGTAGAAGAAAGATATAATTATATATGTCCAATATAACTATCTATATCCACCTTCATGTGTGTTGTGCAAGCTCTATATATATATGGTGAAAATATTTGTCTTGATATATGAAGTTCTCAACCAAAATCTTTATTTATTATTAATCTAAATGCTTTTCAATGTTTATGTGGGTATTCTTTGAGAATAATGAAAGATAAAGTGCTAACTGCTTCTTAATTAATTGTGTTTTGTTTCATGTGCGTCCAATTGAAGTTAATTAGCCTTTATGGCTACCTATAACATTAATATCAAAATCAACATCCAACACCAACACTCTAGTCTCTTACAACATAATTGATACAGTACGAACTTACATACTTACCGATTCACCTTACTCGATTGTCGGCCCTCATAAATGATTTGAGTATCCTTTGCTCACTCAATGTAAATACTTTGATAACCTTAGGTATGTCATTAAACTCTGGTATATTGTTATTATTTGGGTGACTAATATAATACTAACTTGAACGTCGGAGTCCTATATATCGTGGGGGTCTCTTCCTGCCTTAGATTCTCCTTGAAGCGGTTCAGATCCGATGACGAAGTTGGCCATATATAAAGTTATTAAAGTTATTTTACTTATCAGCCATCCATCCTCTTTAACGCTCTCAGTTGAAGCCACGTGGCATATTTCTTTTTCTCCTTATTTGTTTTGGCTTTTGGGTATTCAACGCATTCTACTGCGGGTGATTCTTTGTTTTCTCCCATATGCCTGCTATATTAGCCTCCTTCCTAATAATTACATGTGATATATAATAATTCTATATTAGTCCCCTCCTTCAAGAAATTATATATAGAACACTTACGAGAACTTTAAGTGTATGTTTTAATGTTTAGATAGAAGTCAAGCATAGAATGAAATGAAGTGAAATAAACTAAGGCTATGTTTGCTTCACCATACAATTAAGATAGGAATTGGAATTGCACATTTATCAATAAATTCCTTAGTTTGGTTGGTTTACTGTACATTAGAATTCAATTCTTTGGAATTGAGACAATTCCATGCTCAAGGCTAAGAGAGGCCACCGAGAATTCCATGATTTTTTCAAGGAATTGGACTGCATTTTGTGGAATTGGCAAGTAAAAGACTATTTTGCCCTCATTCCTTCTGCTACGTCTTTCACATGCTTGTGCATCTCGTCTCTCTATGTTCTGCTTGATGCCAAAACACGGCAAACAAAATGGAATTTGTCTCTGTTCTGCATCTCGTCTCTCTCTTTCACATGCTAATGATTTTTGTCATGCCACAAAAATAACCCCACTAAGGAAAAGAACCTCCTGTGCCCACTGAAAAATCAAGATATTAAAATAGATTGACGGTGTTAAGACTCAAAGTATCCAGATTCGAGAAGAATGAAATTGAGAATTGAAAAGAGAAGAGAGAAATCAATTATGAAGAAATGAATGACTTATCTTTATTGAAGAATCATGAGAAATCACTCAAAGAAAAAAAAAACAGATCTGGAAAATCGGATCTGGCAAGAAAATAGAAAACTAGATTTGGCAAGAAAAATGGCAAACACAGTAGCGAAAAAGAGAGCGTAGATCTGAAAAATTTGTTAAGAAAATCTCAGATCTGAAAAATAAGCTCAAGAACAACAAGCCATTGTACCTGTCAAACGCAGACAAGAGATCGAGCACCGAGATGAAGACGACGTCAGACCAGTATGGTGGAGGAGTATGGTGATGCAGAGAGCAACACGGTGAAGCAAACGTGAGAGGAGTAATGGCAGTATGGCACGGTGAAGCAGGGAGAGTAATGGTTGAAGATGGAAATATGGGTGGGAAAAGTAATGGCTGAAGATGGGGTATATGGTTGGGACTTGGGAGGAGCAGGAGGTGGTCTTCTCTTTCTTTCCTTTTTTTTTACCGTTGTAAAATTATTTTTTTAAAAATTAATATTTAATTAAGGGCATTTTAGTCTTTTTACCCTACTTTCAATTTCAAACTTCCAATTCTATTTTTACGTACCAAACACACTTTTCAATTCAAATAATTCAATTCCAATTCCAAACTTTTCTCCAACCAAACGCAGCCTAAATGTATGTTTGGTTATTTCTATGGGAATGAAATATAATAGAAGGTGAGGGTTTTCAAAATTCTTTGAAGCCATCCAAGACTTCATATTTTGTGTTCTCCAAATTGAGAAGTCAAGGATAAAATGAAATGACTTAATATTTTAAAATACAATCATTATCTTTTAAATTTAAAAAAATTACAATTTTATTCTAGCAATATATTTAGTCATGTGTTTATATTATAAGGGGTAATATTAGAAAAAATAATTAATTAGTCATTTAACTCAAATCATTTTATTATAAATTCCAAACATAACTAGTAGGTTAGGTGCCCCTCTTTTTCTTTTCTTTTTTTCTTGTTTGTCAATACATTTTTTCCTTCTTAAAACTTTTAAATAGAGATGATTACGGGTAGAATTTGAATAGGATACTATATTCTCCATCATCGAACTTGGACTAGAGCGGGTATCAACATAAACCCCTTTCCCAGACTCTCCGAATAGTCGAATCCCCATACTCAGATTCAGACTAATAAAAATATTGAAATAAATTATTATTTTATTACCCGTTGACTTTATACTCGGATCTATACCTAGACACACAGAGTAACAATTTATGGTACCCATTAGGTATGGATATTTTGATCATCCCTACTTTTAAACAACATATCTATTCAAATCCAGTCCATTTCATCATTCCTTAAATTCCTACGAGACTAAAATTTATGTGTGTGTGTGTATATATATATATATATATATATGGCTTTGGAGTTTTTGGTGTCACACAACCAAAGTGTGACACCAAAAAAATAACTTTCTCCTCAACTTCCCAATAAATAACCAACTTCTCACAAAATAGCTATATTTTATAATTAAAAAAAATACAAAAAAAATATGATTGGAGGATGTGAGAGAGAGAAAATAAGTATGATAGGTGGTTATTAATAAAATGGAGAAGTGCATGACTTCTCTATTTTAATTTTTTTATTTTAAATTATCATAACAATTCTATTTAAAAATTTTAAAATTTTAAATTTTTAATGATTTTAAAATATTATATTTTTAAAAAATTTAAGAATAAATTACATGTATGCACGTAGGTGCATGCGAAGCCTCTAGTATATATATATGGCTTTGGAATTTTTGGTGTCACACAAACAAAGTGTGACACCAAAAAAATAGCTTCCCCCTCAACTTCTCAATAAATAACTAACTTCCCACAAAATAGATATATTTTATAATTAAAAAATACAAAAATATAATATGATTGGAGGATGTAGGAGAGAGAAAACAAGCATAACTTCTTATTTTTTTAATTTTAAATTATGATAACAATTTTATTTAAAAATTTTAAAATTATCAAATTTTTAATTTTTAATGATTTTAAAATATAATAACTATTTCTTATTATATTTTCAAAAAATTTAAGAATAAATTACATGTATGCACGTAGGTGCATGCGAAGCCTCTAGTATATATATATATGGCTTTGGAATTTTTGGTGTCACACAAGCAAAGTGTGACACCAAAAAAATAACTTCCCCCTCAATTTTCCAATAAATAACTAACTTCTCACAAAATAACTATATTTTATAATTAAAAAATATTAAAAAATAATATGATTGGTGTTTACTAATAAAATAGAGAAGTGCATAACTTCTCATTTTTTATTTTTTTATTTTAAATTATGATAACAACTCTATTTAAAAATTTTAAAATTATCAAATATTTAACTTTTAATGATTTTAAAATATAATAAATATTTTATATTATATTTTTAAAAAATTTAAGAATAAATTACATGTATGCACGTAAGTGCATGCGAAGCCTCTAGTATATCTTTATATATATGGCTTTGGAGTTTTTGGTGTCACACAACCAAAGTGTGACACCAAAAAAATAACTTCTCCCTCAACTTTTCAATAAATAATCAAGTATGATAGGTGGTTACTAAAAAAATGGAGAAGTGCATAACTTCTCATTTTTTAATTTTAAATTATGATAAAAATCTATATCTATCTATATATATATGGCTTTGGAGTTTTTGGTGTCACACAAGTAAAGTGTGGTACCAAAAAAATAACTTCCCCACTAATAATAACTTCCTCACTAAAAATAACTTCTCAATAAATAACTTCCTATGATTTAATATATTATTTAAAATATAATTATTATATTATATTTTGAAAGTTAAAATATTACCAAATATTTAATATTTTATTATTTTAAATCATAATAATAATTTTATCTTATATATTTTTAAAAAAAATAAAAAAAACAAATTACATGCACAGTATGTGCATGCGAAGCCTCTAGTATATATATATGCCTTTGGAGTTTTTGGTGTCACACAAGCAAAGTGTGACACCAAAAAAATAACTTCCCCCTCAACTTTCTAATAAATAACCAAATATGATAGATGGTTACTAAAAAAATGGAGAAGTGCATAACTTCTCATTTTTTTAATTTTAAATTATGATAGAAATTTTATTTAAAAATTTTAAAATATTTAATTTTTAATGATTTTAAAATATAATAACTATTTTATATTATATTTTTTAAAAATTTAAGAATAAATTACATGTATGCACGTAGGTGCATGCGAAGCCTCTAGTATATTTATATGGCTTTGGACCCTTCCAGTCAATGGTCTCTCAAAATAATCATTTAATTAATTAAAAATAAAATAAAAAGATGATGTGAGAAAATCATGGGAAATAGAAAATAGGAGAATAGTGATAGTGATAATTTTGTTTTTAAAAAATAATGATTGTGATAGTTATCAAAGAAAATATTTAATGAACAAGGCAACAATGTTACAATGGAAGGAAAATAGAAAAAAATGTGTGCTTTCATGCGTTGAATACCCTAAAGCCAAAACAAATAAGGACAAAAAGAAATACGGCGACGTGGCTTCATCTGGGAGCGTTGAAGAGGATGGATGGCTGAAATGTAAAATAATTTTAATAACTTTACATACGACCAACTTCATCTGATCTGAACTGCCCTTGAAGGTACCTTAGAACATAGCCGAAGATCCATTAGTAATGATCTCTGGTTTGAATCTCTATTCGAAATGTCTATATTTAGTATTCACCAAAAAGATATACGTAAGAAACCAACCAAAAAAAATTAACATTATCCAATTATCTTTTACATGCATATTGAAGAAGTTTCTAATTATTTCATTAATTATTTATATATTAAGTAGCAATTTTTTAAACCAAAAGTGGACAAGTTGAGTTGGGCCTTGGTGTGAGAAATGAGAATCGTCCTAAGCTATATACGCATATCAACAAATTTCCAATAACCTTGAACAAATAATTAAATTAAAAGCTTCCAGTTAATTAATTATCCTACTTATAACGTAAGTTCAGTTTAGTGTTTCTTCATTCTCTTAAAAAAATTTACTATGTATGTTGTGGGGCTCTAGCTAGCCAGACAAGAAGGCACTAATAATATTGTTACTCCTTTAATTTAATTTATTTAAGTTTTTGGCACTAAAATATAGCCTATTAGAAAAAGGAAGCCACAAAAGTAGACGGTTTTTTAACATAAATATACCAAATAAAAAATATATATACAAATTCAGTCACTTTTCAAACTTATCTACAGATATATACTATTTTTACTATGCACATTGAAAAACGCCATCGGTCGTAATTTTTAACAAGAAAAACGCCCTCAATGAGGGCATTTTTTACAATTTTATCACACTTGTTTTCATGTAAATATTAGTATAAAAAAAATCCTCAGTGAGGACGTTTATAGGGTTACTGAGGACGTTTTTCTAGTCAAAAATTACGAAAAACGCTCTTGGTGAGGACTTTTTTAATGTGCACAGTAAAAGTATAAAAATATTTGTAGATAATTTTTAAAGGTGGCTGAATTTGTGTATATAATTTTTATTTGCTATATTTATGTTCAAAAGCCAAAATAGACATACATGCAATTAATCACACCAATTTGCAAACCAAAATATCAAAACACAGAGGCTGCCTATGTAAACTTTTAGTGTCAATTACCTTTTATGAAAGTAAACTCAACCAATCAAACTACATTAATATATATATCGTCTCGATCACTTTTGCAGAATTAAAGAAACTGCTAAATTCACGAGCACTTGGGAAAGATATGGGTATTGAATGATCAAATTGATTGAAAATTAATACTTAATGATTGATTGTGACTTTTTATCTTTCTATCAAAAACTAAAACTGAAAAAAAAAAAAATCTATCGAACTAAATCTTCTAATTTGATTTATTTTTTTTTAATTTACAATGACTTCTATCAAGCTTTATCATTCCATTTTTACAATTTCAAATAACCAATTTTCACTTTGTCAGAATTAGCAAGTCTTATTATGAGTTCACATCACAATATTTTTTGCACCTAAATTAATATGATGTTTTAATTTAGGTATATTTTAACTAATTAAAAATTCCATTCATGGTGAAAAAAGATGTGTAACAACTAACAACACATCATTTCAGTTATACGGTTCAAGAACTATATATTTTGTTAAAACAATCAAATGAATAGTACGTATTGTTTAGCTTTATTACCTTTAATTTAGTTTACATACCAGTTCAAATTCTTTGTCTTTATTTATATTTTTTGCAACCAAGTTCAATATTTTTCATATAAATTATAGTGGAGTTTCAATCTCATCATTAATCAATAATAAAGTTTCAAACTTTTGAAGAGAATAATGACAAATTCAAAAGTGATATTGCTAGTTTTCTCTCTCATTGTACACCAAGTACTCATAGCCAATGCCAATGGTGAACATGCCTTAGTACCGGCATTATATGTTTTTGGTGATTCAGGTGTAGATGCTGGAAATAACAATCATCTAAACACACGAGCAAAAGCCGTATGGCCTTATGGTGTTGATTTGAATAATATAACTGGACGCTTCACAAATGGAAAAAATGGAGCCGACTTTATTGGTAAGTTCGAGACAAAAATAATTGCCACTTAGTTATTTGCACTAAGGTGTGAAAATCAAATAGAATTCATATGATATGTTGTTTTGTGTACAGCTATTTATTTAGGCTTACCAATGGCTCCTCCATACTTGAATCTATCTGACCATGAAAAAAGTCAAATAACTACTGGAATAAATTATGCTTCAGGATCGTCTGGAATCTTAAACATAACAGGAGACGTAAGATCATATTGAATTTTCTTTCCCTTAATAAGATGTTTGAAAATTTTGCTAACTTTGTTGGTTAGTGTTTGAGTATTTTGTAATTATGTATGTATGTAATTTACGCTACAGGGAGAACGTCTACCTCTAAAAGAACAAGTGAGATACTTCAGTTTGACGGTAGAACGAGATCTTCCAAGAGCAATAAAGAATAAGAAGGAGTTGGAAGATAATTTGGCTAAATCTATATTCTTGCTTCTTACTGGTGCTAATGATTATTTTTTGCCACCAAATAGGGAGTTGATAGAAAAACTTGGTCCCCAACAATATGCAAATCTCCTTCTTGAAGAAATGGCCGTAAATATTCAGGTAATTCCTTGTATACTAATTCACAAGGACTAAATTGAGATAAGTTATATACTTCAGGATCAAAAAAATAATTTATTCAAATTTTATTATTATTTTTGATAGTAAGACAATGTGATGTTTGATTTTAAATCCTTGAATTTGCAGACACTTTATAATCTGGGAGCTAGAAAGTTTGTGTTGAATGGAATTTCGAATTGTTTTCCACGTCAATATACAAAAGAATGTGAATCAAGATATTACGCAGACATGCTTCCTGAGAAGCTAAAAGAAATGCAAGCCAAACACCCTGATCTCTTATTTACCGTATATGATGGATTTAACATAATTGTAGATATTTTTGGAAATCATGAAAAATATGGTAAGTAGAAGAAATAATGAAGGATCTTAATTAATTATCTATGATGCATTATATTAATATGTGTTTTTGTTGAAATTAAATGTACTGCAGGAATTACACACTTAAAAGAGCATTGCTATGAGAAAGATAAAGTACCTCTGTGTGAGGATAGATCAAAGTATTTCCTGTTTGACAATTGGGGTCATCCAACTGAAATTGTTTACAAAATCACTTCAATGGATTGCTTCAATGGAACTTCTTGTGTTCCTCTCTCTCTTTTCCAGTTGGCAAATAAATGAAGCTTTCACATCAGAAATTGTAGAAGAAGGTTATAACTATGGTTATGTTCTTTATGAAGGAAAAGCCAAGGGAAAGAAAGAAAGAAAAAAAAAATACGGGTCCCACATGTTATCAACTTTTTTATTTTCATATTAAAAAGTATGTATAATTAAAAAAAGAAAAATAAAAATACAAAATGTCTATTATACCCTCTGATTTGACACAGTCATAACTTTCTTTTCTTTTTATTATTTTAATATAAAGGGTAAAGTGGTAATTTTAATACATTCTCATTCCATTTCGATTCTCAACTTTTACTAACAAACACAATAAATGCATTCCCTTTCCCTTTTCATTTTCATTTCTGCATAAAAAACATACCCTATATATAATATACATATCCAGCTCGTGTCTTGTGCAAACTCTTAAGAATTTCTTTTTATTGATACAAAAATTCATATATAACTATTTTTTCCGATATGTAGAAAATTATTTTTTTTTAGCTAAATGTTTAGATCTACTCTCCTCCAAATCAAAAACTAATCAAGTTTTATTTTCATTTTTTTCATCCATTAAAAAAAAATTCTTGAATTTTCAATTTAACTGTCTATGACTAATTAATCCATCGAATTACTTTGAAGCTTATTATTAGAGAGACAATCTTTCACATTCTATTTTTATTCCTACATACGATCAAATTTAAAAAACAATACTTCAAATAACACAAATATCTTATTGCGTGTCACATCATGGTGATTTTCCAACTCAAATCTAGTTATTAAAAAAATGAACACATATAGTTTTTATTAAATACTATAATTTGAGATATCCAAAGTAAAGAAAATGAAAATTAATCACCCTTCTTCTCTCATTCAATCTTTCTCTTCTCTCCCCTAGTTATGATTTATGAAACATGAGTGAGTCTATGATACAACATGTTGCATGCATACAATACTATTTCAATCAATAGGATTGTGACATGTAGGTAGGATGACTTGAGATGCAATGTAATTTCAGCCATCAACGACACCAATTGTGTCACACATACTCATTGCATGATCCAACAAGTTGCATTATAGATCCACTCATCAAACATACCCTTATGAGTTTAGGGTTTTATGGGTCTGGTTCATGGATTTTAGAGGTAGGAATGGGAATGATACTCTACTATAGTCCTATGCTTTGTTTGGTTACACTAATTGTCACATAGAATTGCCTATGTTGATTGTCACTCCTAGCTAGTATTTTGAACCAAAAGTCGATTTTGTGCTTTTTTTAATTTATTTTTTATTATTATTTAGATATAATTGTCATTTTACATTACCTCAGTCCTTTCCCATTCTTAATTTTATTTCATATAAAACACGAAGGCATATCATTCCCTTTCTCGTTCTCTTTCTTATTCCCATTCTTATTCTCACTCCCTTAAGATAAATCCACCAATCAAATGGGACCTTAGACTTTTAACTATTTAAATATACATATTTAATTAATAATCACACTAACCTAATTTGTAAATGTAAGAAAATATATATTTCTTTTTATCTAAAATTTAAAAATTTTAAAGTATGTATTACTTTTAAATATTTAAATGATGTGGCAAATTAATGACGTCACGTCAGTACATATATAACGGCCACGTGTGACTTAACGGATAACGACCCAATGACTAAATAATTGACGGGAGTGTAAATTCAGGGATCAAATAGTCTATTTTTAAATTTTCAAGACAATAATTCAATGACCAAAAAGTAGTCGATCTCTTTTTTTTAATGATTAAACCCACAGGCCCACTTTAAAAATCCTGGTTCAAAGAAAGCCCTGGTCAATCATGAAAGTTACTGGATAATATTGGGCCTTAGCATTAAACCCTTCAATTAGTAGGCTTTTCTGTTAAATTGCTATGTTTGTTCTATGATTTAATTAAATTATATCTTTACTTTTTATTTTGAATATATATATTAATTTTCTTTAACATTTGATATATATATTAAGAAATTTCCATTTATTTCTTTCTTATTTAACTTTCTATACAACATTGAATTGATTTTATTCTTAACTAGTCTTTGTACCCGTGCTCTGCACGGGTTATGTCTACAGGTATTTACATAAATTTTAAAAGAATGTTTAAAAATTCATATAATATGTGAGTGAGATATTGTTGTGCTTGTTGTGCGGAAGCTACACTCGTATCTACAGAGCAATCTAATACCATTGAGCATAATATAAGAGACATAATAAAAAAATTTGCTGTGCAATGCATGTGTTCAGATTACAAATTTCAACGGTCTAAAAGTGTATACTATTGAACAATGGCGCATCAATAATTTGCACGGTATATCAACGAACATAATTATTAGACTAAATATTTATACAACTTACTCACACTTATTTTTCAAATAAAAAAACATTCAAATATAGCATTGCCAAAATGCAGAAGCATCATCAATTCTACTGGAACATGAATATCAACGAAATGATATGAAAAACAATTCTGGCTATGTAAAAATTTTAGGCAAAAGTACCTTTCCTAACTCCAACGTTTGGGGGTTCTGTCAGTTTCGCCCTAACATTTTTTCGCTGTCAATTGTACCCCTAACGTTTTACGTTTCTGCCAATGTCACCCTTTTCACTAACACCGTCAAATATTTAACAGTTTTTGCTGACGTGGCATGCTATGTGGCAAAACGTTTCTTTTTTCTGTCAATTGTAACCCTAACGTTTTACATTTCTGCCAATGTCACCCTTTTCACTAACACCATCAAATATTTAATAATTTTTGCTTACATGACATCTTATGTGGCAAAAATATCTGACTTGGTATATATTTTTTCTACATCAGATTTCCTACTCATCTTTTCCCCATCAAAGTTGTGTCGTTTTGACCTCGGCCTATTCCTTCTAAAATATAACTCAAACGCACGCGCTATTTTGCTCATAAAAACATCGGAGATGTTATCCATTCTCTATTTTAGGGTAACGTCTCCGACAAAGTAGAGAATGGGTAACGTCTCCGAGAAAGTAGAGAATGGATAACGTCTTCAATGTTTTTGTCTGCAAAATGGCATGTATGTTTGAGTTATATTTTAAAAGGAATATGATGAGGCTAAAACGACACGGTTTTTATGGGAAAAAGATGAGTAAAAAATCTGGTGTGAAAAAAATATGTCAAGTCAGATATTTTTGTCACATAGGATGCCACGTAAGCAAAAACTATTAAATAATTGATGGTGTTAGTGAAAAGGGTGACATTGGCAGAAATGTAAAACGTTAGGGGTACAATTGACAGAAAAAAGAAACGTTTTGCCACATAGGATGCCACGTCAGCAAAAACTGTTAAATATTTGACGGTGTTAGTGAAAAGGGTGACATTGGCAGAAACGTAAAACGTTAGGGGTACAATTGACAGCGAAAAAACGTTAGGGGCGAAACTGACAGGACCCCCAAACGTTGGGGTTAGGAAAGTTACTTTTGCCAAAATTTTAAAGGCAAGATGACATACAATACGTTGTATGAAAGAGATTATATAAATTATGGGTAGTAAAACTAACAGGAACAACATTTTCTATGATTATGACGACATCAAAAATTTAGGTTGCACAGTAATGAAAGTCTTAATAATTAAACACATTAGCTCAAATTCTTAGAACAATATGAATAAGGTAGATTCCATAGCAAGCTTTGCTAAGAATTTAGAAAGGGAAAATTCTGTAGAATTAAAAAAAAACCATCTAAATAAAGTTATGTAATGTGTGTTACTAATAATAACTCTACTTATTATTATGGAAAACTTCTTTGAAGACGACATTTGTAATAGTTTTCAACTAATGACGATCAGCATCGGACACCAGAATCTTCAAACCATAGCGTTTTGGAACACGTGAGACAGCCACATATAGTTGACCATGACTGTAAACAGGTCGAGGCAGATATATACCAACAAAAAAAGTTTTGATTGTGCTTGATTAAGAAAGAAAGTAATTTTAAATATAACTCAATTGATTGGCTTATGTATTATAGTTGTTTGTATTTAATTTATCTTAAAAGATAAAAAATAGGTCAAAATTATAAAACAACTGAACTCGACAAACACTGACATGATGGATACATCGGGTTGTGGACGTTTTAGAATAAAAAATCAACTCAATCCTAATTATCCCCATTTACCTCATCCAAACTTGACTCAAATACTACCGATGCTCACACCTATATATGTATGTCTTTGCATATGCATATTCCACTTGAATTTATAGTTAAAATTATTTGCTAGTTATGATGTATAGGTACTTCTATAAGTAGGTCGTGCTCATACCCAAATCATTTTGGGAAATCTTGGATACTTCAAAATATTAAAAGTAATTTTTTAAGAAAAATATTTACTTGAATGGTTACTAAAAAATCTTACGTATATATACAAAATTGTAACTTTTGGTCTTACAAATTAAATTATTATAAGAAAAAGACAAATATATACACTTTAGTTAAACAACATATGTAAATTTAATACTCGCAGTATTATCTATGCAAAGTAATTAACGTTTCTTCGCTTCACACGATTGTGATGGGGAATTTTTGAATATAACAATGATAGGATAGTTCGAAATTTCAGGCAACAATGTTTACAAAATATGAATGGAAGTAATACTATTTATTTTGAAAACTATCAAAAAGTTCCTTTAGCAATAGTTACAAACAAACCAACATTGTCCACATTAAAATTGCTTATATATGCTCAAATCTATATAAAGATTTTTCTAAAATCATTTTGCATTAAACCAATCATATAAATTCAGTAGTAGTATGTTGTAATGCTACTTTGTAAATCAAAATTCACAAAATTTAATAAAATGAAAATTTATTACAACAAATAACAATCTATGATAAATAAATATGTGACAAAAAGAGAAAAACAAAACCTGATTAATCACTCTCTTTGTAATAAAACTGCCTGCTACCCTTGAAAGCATCGTCATGGTAGCACAAAATCTGAGTATAAATGCAAAAGAAAATAAAAATTAAGGATTAATTAAAGCTAGAAAAAAATAAAAATTAAGGATGAATTTTTTTCCTCGATGGAACTAATCTCGGCTTTCTTGGTGCATCTAGACATTCAAGCATTTTCGAGATTCTGTGCACTCTTGACGTTGATGTCTTCAACGTTCAACCCTCCATTTTCTTCTTCTTCGTCTTTTGATAGAATTTTGCAAATGGTAGAGGAACAGCCATTGTTGTAGCACCTGCCCCACCTCTCTGTAATATAGGTGCAAATTAATGATGGGAGGAAAGATACAATTTTTTTAAAGTTACTAACGGAACCATATCAAAAAAAGGAAGAAGTAAAGAAAAGAGAAACAGAGGAGAGAATACAAAATTTATGAATAAGTAAATCATTGAACAATAATCACTTATAGCTTTAACAGCACCAACATTTAGCATAAATATAAACTATGAACCAAAAGATTGACAATATGAAGTTTTCAAAGGGGAGACTTTGTCAAAAAGAAAAAGTTTGGAAACCAGAAGGGAAGAGGAAGAATCTTGCTCTTACCTTGTCCACAATGAAGGTCTCCTCTCCATTTATATCCACTTAAGATTACAGTTAAGTTCCATGGGCGCCATCGTATGTTGATCCAACCATATGAATTCAAATATGAAAGCATGCTTTGATTGAGCTATAGAAGTGGACTACCGGTGGATTATTGAATTGCATGATTTAAGAGAGCAATCAAAAGTTCAAAACAGATTGCAGGATCAAATATAATTATTGATTTGATCCTAACAGATAGTCAAATCCATCACACAAAGCCTTCTTCATATATATATATATGGGATGTGATCGCAGGATATGCCTCTCACATACATAATTAATAAGCAAAAGAATACTTTTCATTATTTTTCTGTTTTAATATATATGCATAAATACATTAGAATTTGGTGAGAAGGCATATGCATTCATTTGTCTGTATTCCTCCTCGATCTTTAACTCAGTTATATATATATATATATAAATAGAGCTTCCTTCTTAATTATAATGTGCATATAAATGTATGTTTTGTTTGTTTCATTAATTTGATAGTACTATATATATTGTCTAAATAAGTTTGTACGTGTGTGATGGTGGTGGAAGGGAACAGAGCACATGAAAGCTCCCATGCACACAACTTCGTGATGTCCTATCAAGCCTCCAACGCCAAGCGTTCCGCCTTCATCACCATAAGTTGACGCATCAGTGTTCAACTTAACAAAAGGTTCATACCGCTTCTCCCATTTCAGGTTCGTTTGGTCCTGTTATTTTGACCCTTCTTTAAGCAGGTTGGTAATCAAACTGGCCTCAGGGTTAAACAGGTTGGCCTATTTCACTCATAAAAAGAGAGAAAAGTCTATTAATTCAACCTAATAAGGAATAACATCAATTATCATCCTAATAAAAACTTTTATAGTATCAAACCAAATGAACAAATACAAATACTTAAAACCTATATATAAAATCACTATGACAGAGATAGTGTTACCAAACGACGGATTAAGCAGTTGGCATTGGTAAACACATGTTCCATATTTAATAGTTTCCTTATGCCATCTCTTTCTGTCCATACCTATATATATATATATATATAGAATACATGTCAACTCTATGTGTGTGAATATATTATATATATATATATGATGTTCAATTAGATATATCCAATTAATTTACCTTATGGTATTGCGATATCATCCCACGGTGAGATATTTTGGCGTGCTTGTTCCACCCACGTTGTCAAGGTAAAAATCAATACCATTGTTGACTAATTGGTGAGAGAAAGGTAGGTCACAATGCAAGTATCAAGGAAAATAATAATAATAATAAAGAAGAAAATATTATATTACTTGGTCTAAACAACATCAAAATAAGTTTGCTTATGGTCCTCAATCTTATTTTGAACAATGTTACCTCTCACTCCCACTCCCACCTCTATTTTCCACTCAGAGATCTTTGCAAGCCCTTGTTACTTCAACTCACCCAAGTGAAACTTTATCATATCCATAGAGAGGGAAACAATAGTGCTGATACTTTGGAAAAAAAATGCAGCTGCTAACAGATCCAATCTGATATATTTAGAGAGGTTACCTTCCTTTTTGTGGCTGACTTTGTAGGGACTATGTTCCCAAGGAAAATTGGTGAAGTAATCATTAAGTACGCATAGAAGCATGCATCAGGCGTAGAACTTGCCTCATACTGTAAGGAACCATAATGTACTTAATACTACAAAATAAGATCTTAAAAAAAGTTTCTGTGTATTATAAACTCCTTTAAAGAGGAAGTTCACAACTTTATAGCCATTAATAAATAAGTCATTTCTTACTAAGTAGACAACTTAATATGTCCTGAAAGTGTTAAGAATTAGTTTGTTTTATTTTACAAAAATTCTTCAGCTGAGAAGAAGCATGAAACCCCAAAAGAAAAATTAAGATAATAAAGATAATGTGCAGGCTTACTATTTCTCCATGCTCAAGCACAATTCTGACTGCAAAGCATAATGCAGAATATTTAAGATCAACTACAACTTTATCAAGCCGGGAATCTTGAAAAACACCTATAGTAATCTATTGTAGTAATCAAAATCAATAGTGATAAATGGGGAAAAAGTCTCACCTTAATAAGCTGACTTTGCTATATATTTTCACCAGGTACACAGACCCCTCCATACATCCTTTTGCTACAGGTAATAATAAGCTATGTTTTAAAACAAAAGGATTCCAAAATTTCATATTGACCATAACCACATTTTTTCATGAGATTGATGGCTTTGAATTTAGCAGAGTTGGTGGGTGCACCTTTCTTATTATGTCTCACCAACAAAAAAACTCCACATGTTAGATGTAATGGAAGTTGCATTAGGAGAGCTTTTAGTGACTCTCATATGCCATTGTGAAGAGGGTGCCCAAATCTGTGCCATTTTTGTCCTTGACATGAACAAACCCCAAAAAAAAAGAGGAAAAAAGAATTAGTTTCAATTACATAAGACAATGCTGTACTTGATATCAAGGATAATGTTAATTAGTTGTCTTGCAAGAACAATGAAAAAACACCAAATTGACTTCAATTACATAAATAAATCTGTAGAGGCTTTTTGTTATTTAACGCAACAATGCATGGAAAATGAAATTGACTTTAATCTTATAAGTACTTGAGTAATCAAACTTGACAGTGAGCATTATACTTAAATTAATCGATATGCCCTTGGACAAATTTCATCCGTGTTCAACCAAAGGTGTAACTTAAAATATGAAGAAGTGTTGTAAGGAAATCTAATATTGCTATAGATAATGAAAATTCACTAATTATTAGTTAATCCTAATTTTTGAATGCAGTTGAATAAGATGATTTATTTCATTCAAATAAGAAACTAATAATTTTATGCATAAAAGAAGGCTTACCATCCGCTCCACATTCCACATTTTTGGTTTTTGGTCACAGTTTGGTGTAAATTGATCACAATCAAATACATTGCAAGTTTTAATCTGTAAGCAATTAGATATATAAATGTAATAAAATTACCTGAAAGCAGAGATAGGGGTGGCGGGTGAAGACTAAACACCAGTCAATTGAAAGAAAGTGCAGAGTGGAGAAAAAGAAATTACCTTGAATGGTTCAGAAGCTCAAGAAAACACTGTTGATACTGAATATTTATGGCATCAAGCTCTAGCTGCAGCTCGCCTGATTGATCATTGTTTTCCAGAGAAAGAGAACAGAGGCTTGACATGTCCAAGTTTTGGGTTACTTCGCCACATGAAGCAATACAGGAGACAGCTCAGTTCTTCTCTGACTCAGCCTTAACTGAATTTTTATCTGACACATTAGTTTGTCTCTTGCATCCATCTTGTTCATATAATCTGGCATCCAAATTATGATTAATGAATTGAAACAATTATTGATAGAGAAAGAGATTTGGGGATAAGATTTGAAATTTCAGTTAATTAGAAATAATTTTTTTTGAGGGATTTGATTAGGATGTGAAAGTTGAATATTGCTGATGGCTTGTCATTCTGCATAATTGGAGGAACAGTTTTACATTTAAAAAGCCAGTATTAAATCGATGGAGATTCTGACATTTTTCAAGTGCATATCTAAACAGATTCCGCACATAAACGGTAAAATCAAAATTAATTTGTAATATGTCATTGGCCAGCTCATTGCTAAGTCAGCTTACAGTCAGCGCCACATGTGAATAAATTAGAAGATTAAAATGCTTATGTGTCATAATATGCCTTCTTGCCTCTTACTTTATTATATTATATAGATATATAGATATAGATAAGACAATAAGAATAGTTAAATTATTCTATTTCTCAAAAGAAACATACATTCATAAGAAAATATAAATTGGAAGATAAGCTTTTTGTACAATATATCAAATATCAAGAATCTGATATCAGTTTTTAAAAGAAAAAAAAATCAAATATGGTTTGATAAAATCTCAACCAAAAAGTAATGCAATTTATGCCTTTGTTTAAATAATGATCCCCTTGTTAACCACATCCAATAAGAACCTTATTGTCTATAACTTACTTGGCTATGCATGAAATCTTCTAATTAACTCTAACTCAATATAATAGGAGTAAATTAATAATTTAGCTTCTAAAAGTTGCACTTGAATTGAATATTTAAAAGATGGAATCTCTCAATTTAATTTATAAAAAAAATCAATTTGTAATCAATTGGGTCATTTTTTATTAATGAGAAAGATAAAAAGTTAATTGGCAATAATATTAATATATGCTAACTTAACTATTAGATCATAAATTAGACTTTGTTCAACAATCAAAAATAAAACACTTCATATTTACAAATTAAACATTGTCAAGACATACCGTTTGTATTTTTTTATACAATATATTTTATTTTACAAAGTACACATCATAAAAACACTTTGCTTACATTCTTTTAATAGGATTCAATTCATTAGTATCCATTAATGTTATTGCTAGTTATTTCTATATTAGTAGTTTTATGAATTAAATGATCAAATTGATAGAAAATTAATATTTCAATGATTGATTGTGACTTTTTATCTTTCTATCAAAAACTACAACTGAAATAAAAAAATAGAACTAAATCTTTTAATTTGATTTTATTTTAATTTACAATGACTTCTATCAAGCTTTAATTTATCAGTCCATTTTTACAATTTCAAATAACCAATTTCACTTTGTCAGAATTAGCAAGTCTCATTATGAGTGGGCATCACAATATTTTTTGCACCTAAATTAATATGATGTTTTAATTTAGGTATATTTTAACTAATTAAAAATTCCATTCATGGTGAAAAAGATGTGTAACAACTAACAACACATCATTTCCATTATATACCAACTTATTCGGTTCAAGAACTATATTTTGTTAAAACAATCAAATGAATAGTACGTATTGTTTAGCTTTATTACCTCTAATTTAGTTTACATACCAGTTCAAATTCCTTGTCTTTGTTTATATTTTTGGCAACCAAGTTCAATATTTTTTCATATAAATTATAATGGAGTTTCAATCTCATCATTCATCAATAATAAAGTTTCAAACTTTTCAAGAGAATAATGACAAGTTCAAAAGTGATATTGCTAGTTTTGTCTTTCATTGCACACCAAGTACTCATAGCCAATGCCAATCATGCCTTAGTACCGGCATTGTATGTTTTTGGTGATTCAGGTGCAGATGCTGGAAATAACAATCATCTAAACACACGAGCAAAATCCGTATGGCCTTATGGTGTTGATTTGAATAATATAACTGGACGCTTCACAAATGGAAAAAATGGAGCCGACTTTATTGGTAAGTTCAAGACCAAAAATAATTACCACTTAGTTATTTCCATTAAGGTGTGAAAATCCAATAGAATTTATATGATATGTTGTTTTGTGTACAGCTATTTATTTAGGCTTACCAATGGCTCCTCCATACTTGAATCTATCTGACCATGAAAAAAGTCAAATAACTACCGGAATAAACTATGCTTCAGGATCATCTGGAATCTTAAACATAACAGGAGACGTAAGATCATATTAAATTTTCTTTCCTTTAATAAGATGTTTGGAAATTTTGCTAAATTTATTGGTCAGTGTTTGAGTATTTTGTAATTATGTATGTATGTAATTTACGCTACAGGGAGAACGTCTACCTCTAAAAGAACAAGTGAAATACTTCAGTTTGACGGCAACACGAGATCTTCCAAGAGCAATAAAGAATAAGAAGGAGTTGGAAGATCATTTGGCTAAATCTATGTTCTTGCTTCTTACTGGTGCTAATGATTATTTTTTGCCACCAAATAGGCAGTTGATAGAAAAACTTGGTCCCCAACAATATGCAAATCTCCTTCTTGATGAAATGACCGTAAATATTCAGGTAATTCCTTGTATACTAATTCACAGGGACTAAATTGAGATAATTAGTTATATACTTCAAGGATCAAAATATTAATTTATTCAAATTTTTATTATTATGGTTGATACTTGATAGTAAGACAATGTGATGTTTGGTTTTGATTCCTTGAATTTGCAGACACTTTATGATCTGGGAGCTAGAAAGTTTGTGGTGAATGGAATTTCGAATTGTTTTCCACGTCAATATACAAAAGAATGTGAATCAAGATACTACGCAGACATGCTTCTTGAAAAGCTAAAACAAATGCAAGCCAAACACCATGCTCTCTTATTTACCGTATATGATGGATTTAACATAATTGGAAATATTTTTGAAAATCATGAAAAATATGGTAAGTAGAAGAAAGAATGAAGGATCTTGTTAATTAGTTATATATGATGCATTATATTAATTAATATGTGTTTTTGTTTAAATTAAATGTACAGCAGGAATTACACACTTAAAAGAGCATTGCTATGAGAAAGATAAAGTACCTCTGTGTGCAGATAGATCAAAGTACTTCCTGTTTGACAATTGGGGTCATCCAACTGAAATTATTTACAAAATCACTTCAATGGATTGCTTCAATGGAACTGCTTGTGTTCCTCTCTCTCTTCTCCAGTTGGCAAACAAATGAAGCTTTCACATCAGAAATTGTACAAGAAGGATATAACTATATATATAATATATCCACCTTCATGTGTGTTGTGCAAGCTATCTACCAAAATCTTTATTTATTATTAATCTAAATGCTTTTCAGAAATGGAACTCCATCGATCCTACAGTTGGCTATACCGATCCTACAAATAGTGGACAATGAAGAAAGTGGCCTCTCATGGTGAAGTTCAACGGTTGGCTATACCAACCTACGGAAAAAATAAAACGGACTTGGACAGAAGGGCTAATTTGGAACTTCTTAAAAACATAAAGGACTAATTTAAACTTTTTGAAACATAAAGAATCAATATGAAACTTCGTACAAACATAAAGAACCAATTTAAAATTTTGAGCAATTAAATAATATCTTCTTTAAAGTTCACACATCAACTGGTCCGACCACAACTAAAACATGATAATCTTTTTTGGCAATGTGAGATGTACACAACAACAGGCAAAAACATTATGTTTAAAATTTGAATATGTAATTTAATTATATGATAATAATTTTATTGTTATTCTAAGACTGATCATCATCTAAATATGAGTATTGAATCTTAATTTTTGGTCCTGCCACAATTAATTAATGTATATGATTTCAGATGAAAAGTGAAAATTGAATGAAATGAATCAAGTAGATGATTATTTACCTAATTTTTATTGGTATACATAGAATTGTTGGATTGTACCTAGCGTCATCTTGTAAATTAAAAAATCGGAGTTACATAATTGATTAATTAAACCAAAGTGGATAAGGTGTGTTAGGTTATGTAACAGTCATTTTTTCCGATATGTAGAAAATTATTTTTTTTTTTTGCCAAATATTTAGATCTACTATCTCCTCCAAATCAAAAACTGATCAAGTTTTATTTTCATTTTTTTATCCATAAAAAAAATTTCTTGAATTTTCAATTTAACTGTCTATGACAAATTAATCCATCGAATTACTTTGAAGAGAGACCATCTTCTACATTCTATTTTTATCCCTACATAGGATCAAATTTTTTTAAAAAAAACAATACTTCAAATAACACAAATCTCTTATTGCGTGTCACATCATGGTGATTTTCCAACTCAAATCTAGTTATTAAAAAAATGAACGCATATAGTTTTTATTAAATACTATAATTTGAGATCTCCCAAGTAAAGAAAAAGAAAATTAATCCCCCTTCTTCTCTCATTCAATCTTTCTCTTTTGTCCCCTTTCTAGTTATGATTTATAAAACATGAGTGAGTCTATGATACAAGTTATTTTATGCATGCAATACAATTTTAATCAATAAGATTGTAACATATGGGTAGGATGACTTGAGATGTAATTTCAGCCATCAACGATATCACATACTCATTGCATGATATAACAAGTTGCATCATAGAGATCCACTCATCAAACATACTCTTATGAGTTTAGGGTTTTATAGATCATTTGGTTCATGGATTTTAGAGGTGGGAATGGGAATGAGACTCTCCTATACTCCTATGCTTTGTTTGGTTGCACTATAATTGTCACATAGAATCTGCCTATGTTGATTGCCACTCCTAGCTAGTATTTTGAATCGAGATTTTGCCCTTCCTTTTTTATATATATTTTTTTTATTATTTAGATATAATTGTCATTTTATCTTAAGTCTTTTCCCATTCTCAATTTTATTTCATATAGAACACAAAGGCATATCATTCACTTTCCCTTTCTCTGACCTATTTCCATTCTTATTTTCACTCCCTTAAGGTAAATCCACCAACCAAACAGGACCTTAGATTTTTAACTATTTAAATATACATATATAATTAATAATCATACTAACCTAATTTGTAAATGTAAGAAAATATATATCTCCTTTCATCTAAAATTTAAAAATTTTAAAGTATGTATTACTTTTAAATATATATTTAGATGATTTGGCAAATTAATGACGTCACGTCCTTACATATATAACGGCCACGTGTGACTTAATGGATAACGACCCAATGACTAAATAGTTGACGGGAGTGTAAATTCAGAGATCAAATATTCGATTTTCAAAATTTTGGGACAATAATTCAATGACCAAAAAGTAGTTGATCTCTTTTTTTTTTTTTTAATGATTAAACCCACAGGCCCACAAAGAAAACCCTGGCCAATCATAAAAGTTACTGGATAATATTGGGCCTTAGCATTAAAGCCTTCAATTAGTAGGCTTTTCTGTTAAATTGCTATGTTTGTTCTATGATTAAATTATAACTTTACTTTTTATTTTGAATATATATATATTAATTTTCTTTAACATTTGATATATATATTAAGAAATTTCCGTTCATTTTTTATTATTATTTAACTTTCTATACAACATTGAATTGATTTTATTCTTAATAACACAATAAGAATAGTTAAATTATTTTATTTCTCAAAAGAAACATACATTCATAGGAAAATATAAATTGGAAGATAAGCTTTTTGTACAATATATTAAATATCAAGAATCTGATATCAGTTTTTAAAAGAAAATATATATATCAAATATAATTTGATAAAATCTCAACAAAAAGTAATGCAATTTATGCCTTTGTTTAAATAATGATCCCCTTGTTAACCACATCCAATAAGAACCTTATTGTCTATAACTTGCATATGCATGAAATCTTCTTAACTCTAAGTCAAGTAAATTAATAATTTAGCTTCTAAAAGTTGCACTTGAATTGAATATTTAATTAAAAGATGGAATCTCTCAATTTAATTTATAAAAAAATCAATTTGTAATCAATTGGGTCATTTTTTATTAATGAGAAAGATAAAAAGTTAATTGACAATAATATTAATATATGCTAACTTAACTATTAGATTATAAATTAGACTTTGTTCAACAACAGAAAATAAAACACTTCATATTTATAAATTAAACATTGTCAAGACATACACTTTGCATTTTTTTTATACAATATATTTTATTTTACAAAGTACACATTATAAAAACACTTTGTTTACATTCTTTTAATAGGATTCAATTCATTAGTATCCATTAATGTTATTGCTAGTTATTTCTATATTAGTAATTTTATAAATTAAATGATCAAATTGATTGAAAATTAATATTTCAATGATTGATTGTGACTTTTTATCTTTCTATCAAAAACTAAAACTGAAAAAAAAAATAGAACTAAATCTTTTAATTTGATTTTATTTTAATTTACAATGACTTCTATCGAGCTTTAATTTTTCAGTCCATTTTTACAATTTCAAATAATCAATTTTAACTTTGTCAGCAAGTCTCATTATGAGTTGGCATCACAATATTTTTTGCAGCTAAATTAATATGATGTTTTAATTTAGGTATATTTTAACTAATTAAAAATTTCATTCATGGTGAAAAAAGATGTGTAACAACTAACAACACATTATTTCCATTATATACCAACTTATTCGGTTCAAGAACTATATTTTGTTAAAACAATCAAATGAATAGTACGTATTGTTTAGCTTTATTACCTCTAATTTAGTTTACATACCAGTTCAAATTCCTTGTCTTTGTTTATATTTTTGGCAACCAAGTTCAATAATTTTTCATATAAATTATAATAGAGTTTCAATCTCATCATTCATCAATAATAAAGTTTCAAACTTTTCAAGAGAATAATGACAAGTTCAAAAGTGATATTGCTAGTTTTGTCTTTCATTGCACACCAAGTACTCATAGCCAATGCCAATCATGCCTTAGTACCGGCATTGTATGTTTTTGGTGATTCAGGTGCAGATGCTGGAAATAACAATCATCTAAACACACGAGCAAAATCCGTATGGCCTTATGGTGTTGATTTGAATAATATAACTGGACGCTTCACAAATGGAAAAAATGGAGCCGACTTTATTGGTAAGTTCAAGACCGAAAATAATTGCCACTTAGTTATTTGCATTAAGGTGTGAAAATCCAATAGAATTTATATGATATGTTGTTTTGTGTACAGCTATTTATTTAGGCTTACCAATGGCTCCTCCATACTTGAATCTCTCTGATCATGAAAGGAGTCAAATAACTACCGGAATAAACTATGCTTCAGGATCATCTGGAATCTTAAGCATAACAGGAGACGTAAGATCGTATTGAATTTTCTTTCCTTTAATAAGATGTTTGGAAATGTTGCTAAATTTGTTGGTTAGTATTTGAGTATTTTGTAACTATGTATGTATGTATGTAATTTACGCTACAGGGAGAACGTCTACCTCTAAAAGAACAAGTGAGATACTTCAGTTTGACGGCAACACGAGATCTTCCAAGAGCAATAAAGAATAAGAAGGAGTTGGAAGATCATTTGGCTAAATCTATGTTCTTGCTTCTTACCGGTGCTAATGATTATTTTTTGCCACCAAATAGGCACTTGATAGAAAAATTTGGTCCCGAACAATATGCAAATCTCCTTCTTCATGAAATGACCGCAAATATTCAGGTAATTCCTTGTATATTAATTCACATACAGGGACTAAATTGAGATAATTAGTTATATACTTCAGGGATCAAAATATTAATTTATTTAAATTTTTATTATTATGGTTGATACTTGAAAGTAAGACAATGCGATGGTTTTGAATTCTTGAATTTGCAGACACTTTATGATCTGGGAGCTAGAAAGTTTGTGGTGAATGGAATTTCGAATTGTTTTCCACGTCAATATACAAAAGAATGTGAATCAAGATACTACGCAGACATGCTTCTTGAAAAGCTAAAAGAAATGCAAGCCAAACATCCTGCTCTCTTATTTACAGTATATGATGGATTTAACATAATTTGAAATATTTTTGGAAATCATGAAAAATATGGTAAGTAGAAGAAAGAATGAAAAATCTTGTTAGTTAGTTATATATGATGCATTATATTAATATGTGTTTTTGTTGAAATTAAATGTACTGCAGGAATTACACACTTAAAAGAGTATTGCTATGAGAAAGATAAAGTACCTCTGTGTGCAGATAGATCAAAGTACTTCATGTTTGACAATTGGGGTCATCCAACTGAAATTGTTTACAAAATCACTTCAATGGATTGCTTCAATGGAACTTCTTGTGTTCCTCTCTCTCTTCTCCAGTTAGCAAACAAATAAAGTTTTTACATCAAAAATTGGAAAAAAGGGATAAAACTATATATCCAGCTTCATGTGTGCTGTGCAAGCTCTTAAGAATTTCTTTTTATTGATACAAAAGTTCATATATAGTTGAAAATTTGAAATTGTCTACCAATATTTTTAGTTTTTATTGATTATTGTAATTTGAATACTCTTTTAAATATTTATATATATATCTGGGTATTTTATTCTAATATTTTTTTATGTCAATGTAATGGATTTTATGTGAGTTGCATCAAACATTTTTTTTTTTTGGGTTCAGAATTCTCAGTCTATTACTCTTAATTAATCTATTAAATAAATTGAGATCCCATTGATAAACACTTTTTTTTTCTAGACTAAGGTATTCACTGTCGAGCACAGTGACTAATCCCCTCGCTGAATTGTAGGCACCTCGAAAGATGGGACAGCTGGCCCAAGAATTTAAAGCTGCTCCATACCCAAGGCAGAAATTGAACCCCTAACACTTAGTTAAAGATAGATGAGTCCCTTCCACTCAACCACACCCCTTAGGTTAATGATAAATACTTTCTATATCAATAATGTAATGAATCAAACATTTTTGTAAGTGAAGTTAATGACGTAATAAAATAATAATAATATTGAACATTTTGTAAAATTATAAAGATTTATGTTAGTTCAAACCTGTAAGAGAGTAGTTGATATGTTGATTGTGGACTAACAATCCAGACCATGAGTTCAATTCCATTTTTCAAAGTTTAATTATTTTGGAAAAAAATGTTGATAAAGTTTCGGACTTCCAATCTACCAATCTAATAAAATTAAAAGATAGATTTTAATTTCTTTCATTTTAATTAAAATATTATTATTTTTATTTATAAAATATAATATGTAGGGATTTCCAAACTATTTTGAACATAAATAAAACTAATTCTCTTATACACACTATCATAGATGTTTAAGAAATTTAACTAAATATCAATTGTGTTACACATTGTGTTTAGGAATAAAACATATTTTTACCAAAATATTCTTTGAAAGAAAGTTTTTGACTAGTTTAAATCTAAGAGGCCAATGCCAAGAAGCCAAAATATTAATTCAACCATAAACATTCACATGACTAAAATTAGAGTACAAATTACATCTTTCAAATCGACACGATATTAAATCGGAAGTAATAGTTAAGAAAATACAGATTTTTTACCGTATATGTTACATACATCATGTTAATAGATAAATTACATAAATTTGATATTTTTTATCGGACTAAATTGCTCCAAATTTTTCCGTACTTAATTTACTCTTAAAATTATTATTTATTATATTTAAAAGGTCAAATACCCATTTTGGTCTTCTATGTTTCATCCAAGTTTTAAATTGTTCCTTTATCTTTCAGAAGTTTTATATTGGTCCTCTATGTTTCTCAAAAGTTTTATATTTGTCCTTCAGGTTTCATTAAAGTTCTATATTGGTCTTTTATGTTTCATTGAAGTTCTATATTGGTCTTTTATGTTTCATTGAAGTTTGATATTGATCCTTTATGTTTCATTAAAGTTTCATATTGGTCCTCTCAGCATGGTTTTATTTTTTACTTAAACAACGTCGTTTGTGTGTTTTTGATGCATTTAAGGCCACGTTAGCTATCTGATACACATAGGAGAGATTATGTGTCTACCTCGGCATGCCACGTCAGCATTTAACTTAAGAAATTGACGGATTTGGACGGAAGGACCAATTTAGAACTACTAGGAAACATAAAGGACTAATTTAAACTTTTTGAAACATAAAGGACCAATATGAAACTTCATGTAAACATAAAGGACCAATTTGTGGTTTTGACCTATTTAAAAATATTCCAAATTTCTTGATACAGTTTTTTTAAAAAAAAAAAAAAGCATGAGTTTGGGTGGAAGAAGAAGCTGCAACGTAGCCTGCGTAGCTTACAGTTATGAATCTTATGGCAGAATAGCGACCTTCCTTTTTCCTTCACCTGAAACGCTTTTAGAGTTCAAAAATCAGAACAATTTCCTTTTAATTCTCAGAATCACTCAGAAGAAGAAATGGCTTTGAGAGGAGCTGCATTTGCAGTTGCATCTGCAGCTTCTGCTTCCTCATCACTCATCGGAAGGCGAAGAAGCCCTTTCATCCTTCCAATTCCTCACCGTCTTACGCTTAAATCTCATTCCAGAACCTTCCTACCTATTCGTATTCATCAACCTGGTAAATTCCCCCTCCCTTTCTCTCTATAATTAATTTTCATTCACTTTTTATTTATTCACTAATATTACTGATTACTCCTTTCTTTTCGATCGTTGTGTAGGGTTTAGGTGCCAGATTCGCGCGCTGAGTCAGGCAGCTGCGGAGCCTGCGATTTCCAGGAAAGAAGAAGAAGAAGAAGAAGAACAATCGCCCAAAGATTGGAAGATTAAAATGCTTTACGATGGGGATTGTCCACTTTGCATGCGTGAGGTTTGCCTTCTAACGGTACCTTTTGCTTACAATGTAGACAAGCGTAATGGATTCTTACATGAGTTGTCATTTGTTGCTATTTTTCAGGTCAATATGCTTAGAGAGAGGAATAAGAACTATGGCACAATTAAATTTATCGATATAAGTTCAGATGACTACTCTCCTCAGGAAAATCAAGGCCTGGATTATGAAACTGTGAGTTTCTATTCTAGATCAATAATAATGTCTGCCCTGTTAAGGAAAATTTGCTTGCAAGTAAAGCAACTCCTGCCTTCAATAGAAATATTAAGAACACTGATTGATTTCATTAATTTTTCCTTAAAGCTCCCGTTATCTTAATTTAATAAATATTTTCCATTTTTTGACAAACTTATTGATTTCATTAATTTTTCCTTCTTATACTTCAATTGCTAGATCTTTTTTTCTTTGGTTAGTGTTTTATGAAATTTCAGTGGTATGGTTATTTCATGATGGCTAATTTTTTAGAATCTCTTTTCCACCGGAATTGTTGTGCTAAATAATAAGAGTTATAGAGTTCACAAATATGTGAGATTACAGGCATTTTATTCATATCTGGAGAGATACAATGACAATGTGGTTTTGTCCCTCCCTCTCAGGTTATGGGAAGAATTCATGCCATTCTCTCGGATGGAACTGTGGTTACAGATGTTGAAGTACGTCTTCTTTCCTAATCTTCATTAATTTCGAACCTTGGGTAATTCTTGCTGCTACTGTCACATCTATAAGTAGTCCTGCTTCCATGATTTTATGATCTGAATATGACTGTTTTTAAATAGTTCCACAAGTTTGAGTTAAGCTAAGAAAATCTTTAGGGAACTTGTGGAAATTCAAGATTGGAACATTGTGGGCATACAAGTCTCAGAGCTCAATTTAGACCAAACAAATAATACCTTTGAGTCTTAATTTAAATATCAACTTCCAATTACTGCAAGGGAAAATATGAAAATGCCCAAAAAGACTTACTGTTATGGCCTTATTGATTAATCAAATAATGTTTGTTAAGTAATATTTGCTGTCTGGTCTTATTTGAAGCTCTAGTCGTTTCATTTTTTATTTTTGCAATAATTAAATTTAGATGTAAGTTTATACATGCATGAATATCATTCTGTTGAGATGTACTGCAGGCATTCAGGAGATTATATGAACAAGTTGGTCTTGGTTGGGTTTATGCTATTACAAAATATAAACCAGTAAGTCATCCTGCTGTAATTTTTGAATGACTTGTCTTACTTCTTTTCAACATGGAGAAACCCTCGCTTTTTGCTTTTCCTGCAGCGAAGATGGTTTCTTTCTTTATATATCATCTTGTTAATGTTGGAAAATTTCTTTCACAGATTGGGACACTTGCTGATGCTATATATGGTGTGTGGGCTAAATACCGTCTTCAAATTACAGGTAAAAGCCAAGTAAATATTACATAAACAATTTCATGCCAACATTTTTAGGTAATAAGGCTATCATAGTTTTGTTGCCATGAATAACACCTTAGTTTCTTTATTTTAGTTGAGCTGAATTTGCCTGATGTGATATTAGAAAAGCATAAAATTTGTAAGCCTGGGAAGTTACATGACTATACAACTATTTAATAACAGATTGTAGTTATTGGCTATCTTCTCGCATATGATCATTGAACATCCATCCATCCAGTCCGTGTTAGTAGCATTATCCCATTTTAGTTGCATTTTCTCACTTCTAAATGACTTTTGTGATAATAATTTCCACTACTAGAGATCAAGACTGAGCACTATAGTGATGCTCACCAATATAAATAATTCTAAGGTTTTTCTAATTTATAAATTAATATCTTTTTTTTCCTTAATTCAGGGCGACCACCTATGGAAGAAATACTAGAAGCTCGAAAAAAGAAGGTAGGCATACTGCAACTATTTTAATTGATAAATTACTTCTCATAGAATATCTGCAGTATAAAACAGGACATAGGGTATAGAAGAAAAGTTAAATGAAATTTTTAAAAAAAATTTAAGGTTGGAGAATATTCTGAAATTTCGAAGTTATGTCAAGACTAAATTTTTTTTGACATTATATACATTCATGGAACAGTTGAGAATGAAACTTTTAATTTTGGTAGAAAGAAAGAAACTGTTTGTGTTGGTTTGATTTGTTTTGTTAATCTGAAAAATAGTACTTCAAACTTTGTTGTGATATTTAAAGAGTTATTACTTTTTGAACAAATTGAAAAAAATGATAGATAATTCCAAGTTAGATATAGAACAAAGAAATCCCAGCTCTATATCTGACTCTGTTTTATCTAATACCAAGCTGAAGCTTCATTCGCCATGGTAACATCCAACCCTTGTTGAATGAAGACTCCTGATATATGTTATATATCAATGTGCATATTGTTAAGACTTGAATAATCTAATCCCATCTATGTATTTGTTTAGGTTATGTTATGTCATACACTTCTCTCACTTTTTTACGCTCCATAATGTGAAATATGATAATTGTTTGGTTGGTTTTGTTCTATTTTTTACAGGGTGAAGTATGCAAAGACAGCAATGCTTGCAAGATGTAAATTTCCATGATAGCAGACGGTGGTGTCTATTTTATCCGCTTCTTGTAAAGTTGGTATTCAGTACGAGCTTGGCTTTAAAAACAAGCCAATATAGATATGTATCCCAGATCCTCTCCTTTTTGCTACCCATCATGCATGTCTATTTAAGTACGTGTATGTGATAACGTTGTGCAAATTTTGCTGCAAAGATGTAGGAATAAGATCTGAGAATTTATGTATATAAATATCATTCGTGCATATAAGTCATTTCTCATTATTCCATCTTGTAATTTCCTTCAAATGTAGATTGCTACTTACTAGTTACCACGCTTCAGTCATGGAAGGATATGTTAGAAAGCTCCATTGCTATGTAAATACATAAACGCATGATTTCATGTTGGCAAGTAATTGCTTACTCTTTCATCCTGTAATCTCCATCAAAACTCAAGGTTCTTAAATATTTCATTAGATTAAAGTCACATGGCACCAGCATCTTCCGAATTACCACTATAGATCAGCACTTACTAGTTACTACAACTGAAATAGGGGAGGGTCTGTAAAAAGTTTCATTTGCATGTACACACACACACACACATAAAGATGCCTCTTATTCATGTTTTGTGTGTCAAATATTATTCCCCCTTAGCCCTTACCCATCATCAAGGTTCTTATAAACTTGGTGATATTCTTGTCTGAACTTCCATTTGCACTTACAGCTTTTGCTGCACTTTCACTCCACTTGGAAGCATTTCTCCTAATCCCTTCACTTTTTGCTCCATCCATAACCTCTCTTACACACTTATCCAATTCTTCCCCTCTTAAAATCCCATCTGAATCCCTTCTAGCCCTTATCCCCACTCCCCATAACTCTTCCACAAGCTTAGCATTAGTAGGCTGATCACTCCACTGAGCCACCCCCACAATTGGCACTCCAATGCTTAATGCCTCTATCACAGAGTTCCATCCGCAGTGAGTCACAAAGCAACCCACAGATGGGTGAGCCAACACCTCCACTTGGTTGCACCAAGTCACCACCAATCCTCCGTCGTCGTCCTCGTCCTCGTCTGACAAACCCGGTGGCAATTTGCCATCGGACTCTTTCAGAACCCATATGAAATGCTTCTTGCTTGCCTTCAAACCCTTGGCAATTTCTTGAGCCTGTTTAGCTGTAGTAGTTCCCATGCTTCCAAATGACACAAATACCACTGATGCTGGTGGTTTTGTGTCCACCCATGTCATGTAGGTGTGGCTGCTTGGCTCCCACAAACTGGCTCCATATGCTGTGTCACCTTCGGTTGGTTGGCCAAGGTAGGCTGAAGGAATCATGGGCCCCACTGGTATAAGTGGCCATTGGCCCTCCATGGCCTTCAATAGCTATCAACAATAACTTAAAAGTGAGAAAATAGATGTAAAAATATTGGCTCTCAATCTCTCACTTGCATAGAGAAGTGAGAATTGGTCTTTCAGCTTCAGCTAACATTCCATTTCTAAAAATTTCAACATTTATATGATGAAACTCTAATATGTAGCCAGTGACATTCTTATCTAGACTCATGTCCTGTTCAATTGTTTATTTTTAAAAAAGCAAATACCATTTTACTATCATTTTTTTTTTGTCTTAATCAAGTATCTATCGATCCATTAAAATTACTTATAAGAGTTCATTGAACAAATTTTTTTTTAAAAAAAAAGGCTAGATGCAAAAATTAAAATTACCTCGTTTTCCAGGTCTTGAAAAGTGTTACAGAACACCCAATCATTATCCTCCAACCTCTGAAATTTCTCCATAATTATGGCCAAATAAGCATAGTGCTCTTCAGGTCGTGCAATAAGACTTGGCATATCACAGAATTCAAGAACAGGCAAACCAGGCAATGACACTTCAAACTTGTCTTCATCCAAAGGAAAATCGATGCGACCCATTTTGATTTCCCAATACAAAGAACACACAGAAGCTGAATTGGTCAAAAACACAGCTCCAAAAATCCCAAATTTCTTGGCCACATCAAGGGCCCAAGGAAGCAGAGAATCATAGATAATGCAATTCACAGGAGAATCAGAGTCTCTGAACTTCAGTATAAGCTCACACAGGGCTTTAGAACCAACGGATTCATAGGACTGAAGGTAGGCTTGGACGCTAGGAGCTTGCTTGAAGCCAGCTTCGTCATAGCCATCTGAGATTGGTTCGATGGAAGAAGAAAGTATGGGCGCGTTTATGTGGTTGACTGTGTATGGTGTGGTGCCTATGGTGGCTTTGAGACCCTTTGCGACGAGTCGTTTTGCGAATTGGACAAGTGGGTTGATGTGGCCTTGGGCTGGGTAGAGGAGAAGAATGACATGGGCGTTTTGGGGGTTCATCTTGTGGCTTTTCCACTGTGAAGTGTGATGCTATTTCTGGGTTTTGGTTCTATTTATACGGCTTGCTAGTTGCTTGCATTTAAAAAAGTGTAAGAGGACGAGATGAGTTTGACTTTGAGCATGTTTGGTATGTCTTCATCTTATATCTTATATGAGGTGAGGTTGAGGTTGCCTTTGGAGAAGGGAAGTTGAGGGGAGAGAAGTTGATGGATGATGAAGTAAGGTGAGGTTTAAAGATCAAAATACCCTTAAAAAATTTGTGGCTTTTAAAAAAAGTAAGGGCAAAAAAGGTATTTCATCATTTTATCTTCTATTTCCCTATCTTCTTTCCACTATACCAAATAATATTACTTTTACATTCCACTTCTATTTCTCTACATATCAAACATACTTTTTTATCACTTACTTCCACTTCCCACTAAAACACTCACCCGCTACCAAACGCCTCCTAAATTATTACCTCAATCAACTATTCTCTTAATTGAGAAGGATTAAAAATAATTGGAAGGGTCGCCTCAATAATAAATTTGAAAGATTAGTCATTACTCATCAAGTTTGATGGATACTTTGATCATAAACCAAAAAATTATCTTTGTCCCTCAAAGATGCAACAATTTATCTAGTTAGCAAAGGCTAGCACAAAAGGAAACAGCTAGACAGTAGTAGCACGAGGAAGGCAGAGCCTCCTATAGTGATCAACTGATCATAGAACACTAAGCTACAAAAGGAGGGATCCTATCAAAAACGTGGCAGCCAGAAGGGAGGTTTTGAGCTTGAGAGGCTAAAATGTCAGCCAAGCGGTTTCCTTCTCTAAAAATGTGCACCACATTTATATTCCAAAAACTTCCCATAAGTCTTCTAATCCTCTAGACCATGCCATGTATCACTTCCTTTAGGTTAAAATATGTTTGGTATGCTTTGAGAAGTGGGAAGGTGAGATTGAGCTTTCTAGTTGAGAGGGAAGCTTGTTGCCATGAAAATTGAGAGGGAAGTGGAGGGAAAGTGAGGTGAGATTTGGTTTAAAGATTAATGCCCTTAAAAAATTTGTGGCTTTTAAAAAAGTAAAGGTATTTCATATTTTTATCTTCTATTTGCATATCTTCTTCCCACCCTACCAAACAATATTACTTTTATATTCCACTTCCATTTTCCTGCATACCAAACATACTTTTTATTACTTATTTCCACTTCCATTTCCATTTCCATTTTCACTTCCTATTAAAACACTCACACCGGATATCAAAGATATTAAATTACGATAAATTATATTTTTCTGAAATTAAATTATATTTTTATGGACTAAAATGTTAACTTAAAATGGTTAATGGTATTTACACGCTTCTTCCTTTATACCTCTTCCATTTTCAACTTTGACGATCGGAAAATTGTGGTTTTAATGGTTTTTAGTCAATAGTCATACAAAGATTTGGATTTGAGAGGACTCACAAGTGACAAAAGAGGCAGCTTTTGACATGCAATTCCAAATGAGGATAGATAAATTGTTGACAAATAAAATTGGTTTATCTTGAGAAATTAGCCCGTGATAAATTTTAGAAAAAATTATTAATTTGGTCCCTCAAAGAAATAAATGATTTCAATTTAGTTTTTAAAGGATAAAAATGCTTAGTTTAATTCTTAAAAGATTTTTTTTGTCCTAATTTAATCATTTTAGTTTTTTCTGGCAATACATGTGTCTTCTTTTAAGGACTAAAACAACCAAAGTAGGATAAAAAACATCTTTTAAGAACTACATTAGACATTTTTATTTTTTAAGGAATAAATTGAAACAATCCGTATCTTTTAGGGACCAAATTAATAATTTTCTAAACTATAATGACAAAAGTATATTTTTTGTCCTCAAACATGAAATTTTTCGTTTGTTGTCAATTAAGTTCCTAAACTTTTTAATTTACAAGCAATTTTTCCCTTCAACCTAACTTTGTTTAAAATAATTATCTTATCTAATGTTGACTGTGATGTCAAGTAATATATTTAACTACATTGTTTCGTCAATTTAGTAATAGTTGTGACACAACAAAATAAATAGCATTAGCTAAATTGATGAAATATTGTAGCTAAATATATAACTTGGAATCATTTCTAGCATTGACGCTATATGGACACTCATATTTACATATGTCATTTATTATTTAGACGGAATTAGAGTGAATAACAAAATTACTTATAAATTAAAAGTTTAAAAATGTAATTCATAGCAAACACAATTCGTAAAAAGTTAAGAAGAAGTAAAAACACATGCAGGCGTGACCTTTATAAAAAATGTCAACAAGAATAATTTTAGGGTAAATTACAGTTTGCCCCCCTTGGTTTGGCCTAATTTCAGTTTGCCCCCCTGTGGTTTAAAGTGCGACACTTAACTACCCTGTGGTTTGGCTTAAAATTAATGTGCCCCCTGTGGTTTAGAGTGTGACACTTGACCCCCCTGTGGTTTGTTATGTTATCACTTAACTTCTATCCAAATTTTAGTCAAATTAATCATCATTTTTATACTTTTAATGTTTAAAATTTGTTATTCAACACTCTATAATTATAAAATAATTCAAAAAATATATAATTAATATAAAAATAAAATTATAATTTTAAAAAATCAATAAAATAATTTAATATTTATTATTTACTCTATTGATTATTTATATTTAGTTATTTATTCATTTTATTTTATTTTTTATCTTTAATGTTTTAGAATTATTAAATCAATCAAAATAAAATTGTAAGAGAATAATATAATATAAATATATAACTAAATTTAAGTTTTTTTATTGTTCAAGTTCGGAACATACATACCTGAATTGAATGTTAACATTATTGAGCTTAGAAACTCTAACATTAAACAATAATTTTCTTAGAAAAGCATCCAATTTATCCAATCATATAACGTTAATAGTGTACCAAAATAAAGTGACAATCCAACTTCATATTAAGTATTAACATATTCAAATTATTGATTTTTTAAAATTATAATTTTTTTATATTAATTATAATTTTTTTGAATTATTATATAATTCTAGAGTGTTGAATAACAAATTTTAAACATTAAAAGCAATGTTGTAAGAACCGAACCGGACAAAGACTCGGACAAGTGTTCGGTTCATGGTTTGATCGGTTTAACCGGTCGAACCGGATGACGCAATAAATAATAAATAATAAATATTCTTAATATATAAAATGACATCACTCAAATTTTAGGTTTCAATATACATAGTTTTGAAGTTTTAAATTACATAACTTCTCAAAGTTTTAATTTTTAAGACTTGTCAAGCTTTGAAAGAACTTAATCAAACCAAATATTAAATTATTGATAATCATAACTTTTAAATTTTAATTTTTAAGACTTTTCTAATTTTAATTTTTAAGATTTCTCTAATTTCTTTTTTTTTTATGTTATTTTTCCTTTTTATTTTTTAATTTATTAATTTTTAAAAAAAAAAAAATTTGGACCGGTTGACCGGTCCAACTCCGGATAAATCCGGTCCAATCCTGTCCAACTGCAAAAACGATTTTTTGGTCCAACCAACTCGCCTTTGTATTCGGTTGGCGGTTGAACCGGTCGGACCGTCCGGTCCGGTCCGGTTCTTACAACATTGATTAAAAGTATAAAAATGATGATTAATTTGAATAGAAGGTAGGTGAAGGTAGTTAAGTGATAACATAACAAACTATAGGGGGGTCAAGTGTCACACTCTAAACCACAGGGGGTCACATTAATTTTAAGCCAAACCACAGGGTAGTTAAGTGTCGCACTTTAAACCACAGGGGGCAAACTGAAATTAGGCCAAACCACAGGGAGCAAACTGTAGTTTACCCATAATTTTATTGTCCAAAACACTTGTTAAAATTTTCTTTAATTTGTTGAGAAAAAATTTATTAAGTTACGTAAAAAACCACAAAATAATTTTATAAACTTTCTCAGAACTAGTTAACAAAACCTTTAAAAATAAAGGATCAAGATTAAAGAGTTATTGCACATTTTCTTCCCTACCAGAATTTTTAAAACCAAAGGAAGGATTTTAAATTCCTTTCCCTTCCTTTCGTTCCTCTCCAAACTCCTCAGACTTTATGGGCAAACTGTAGTATAACAAATTAATGAGAGAAATGAAGCATCTGCAAATATGACCGAGTTTTCATTTGAAAAAGCTTGCTTAAGAGACAGCTGCAAGAATGCTTAGGTCAAAACATGCAGAAAGCAATCTCATAGGAAAAAGCTTGCTTACAAAATTATGATCAAGCTCCAGCATAGAGACCACTGAATCTTGAAATATCTACTACTACATGTCCAACCACCAGAAGTAAGTCATCTCCCGATTGTAAAGTACTAAAGTATTTACATCTTGATTTGAGACTACAGAAGAACAGAACACTTCAATAACCTCTGGCAAGCTAGCAATATGAGCCAAGGTCAGAGAAGATGTATTTACATCTGTAAGAGAAACCATAATATTTTTCTCTACCATTTGCACAGAATATATATTTTCTTGGGGGCCAGGCATTTATGAACACACAACTCTACTATTACAGTACTATTCAACTTCTCAAACACGCCTTCTTTTTGATGCAATTATCATGAACCATTTTAGGACGTTGAATACCTTTCTCCATCTCCTCTGAGCTTTAACCATGCCCAAGGTGATATGTAGATCTGCTTGCTTATCCATAATATAGCACGGAGACTCAATATTAGTATTGAAGAATTGAAGATGATCTTCATCACCAAAAGCATGGCTCATAGTATCTGTGTCACTCATCAAAGGAGTAGAAATTTGGACTGGAAAATCAAGTGTCTGGTCATATTTAAAACCCATACTATCCTCAATACTGGGCAGACAATATTCATCCAAGCCACTAGTTCCACCAACAGAGTACACAGATGACATAATATCCGGAGAGGAGGCACTTGCTTGGAGGTAATCAAATCCACCAGTCTTTTTAGGAGCCAAAAGCTTGCTGGTACTAGATCCCTCTGATTTGGTTAATTGTGAGGAATCAAGTACATTGGCCATTAGAGAGGCTTCATCATCAAAAGAGGTAACATTTTCCCCTTGTTTAATAGCAGAAATTACCAAGTTTTGAGCATCAGCCTGATAACAGACATATTAGTTTAGTAAGAGTGATCAATAATGGGGAAATGGAAGGAAGAGTAAAAGTAGGAGTTGATTAGAGATGAGTGCCTTTTCAGTTTGAGACAGCTTTTCTACAGAAACATACTGGCTTTCGGAGAGCAGTCCTGTCACTTGTCCAACAGCATTGAAAACCACACCAGATGTTGGTTGAGAATGAGAAGGGAAATACAGGAATCTCCTTGTATCAAGTACACATGTTCTAGCATGCTCCACCATTGCTTCCCACATCTTTGAAGACATACCTGCCCCCAGTATCTGCGTATATGCCCAAGAAAATAAATTTTTCAATTGGCAAAGGAAACTAGATACTTAAGGACAAAACATTTATAGATCAATTTAGAAAGAATTTAAACAGGTATGTGATTAAATACATATATATATACATTAACTTTACCGGGGATGTGTATTAGACAAGGCAGAAGCTAATCTAGGATTATTGGATTAATGATCCATTCAGTGGAAAACTAAACTGTATGACAAAAGCTAGTAATTACAAATATATATATATATATATATTCAGAATAAAGTAGTAGTTAATTAATTATTACATTGCGTAGCTTTGCTGAATCTATATTGAGACGTGTGAGAAAATCTGCCACGGTCTTGATCTCTTCTTGATTCAAACGCTTGTGGAAAGCTCCATCCTTGCCAATTTTCTCCAATCTCCAAACTTCATCAGAAAGATTAGGAGGGTGGTGCTTCTTGTACACTGCAGCCAAAACAAACAGTAATCACAAAGATTGTTCAATCCCTCTCGCTTTGACAAGAGACTTGAAAATATAAGATATGTCCTTCAATACAATCATGTATAATAAAGGACTCCAAAGTTTATAGGCTTCCAGTTTTTCCAAAAAGTACAAAACCAAGATGAATATTTCATTTGCACAGAGAAAAAAATTACATTTGGGGAGAGAACAACGAAGTTCAAGACCAGCAAACAACAATATGAAAGCAGTTACTCAAGCAAATCCAACAATTTCATGTATATCACATTTGTTTAACAGTTATTTTTCAACTCTCAAAAGTCAATTAAGATAGCTTCTGCAAATATTATATCTTCATGCATCTAAGCAGATAAGTGTCAAACAGAAGCACTCACATTCCCCGCGGTGATCCCTGACAATAAATGATTCTGTCTTTGCTTCTCTTATTCTAATTCCATCAAAGTTATTTACAACTCTAGCCCCAAGCCTGAACTTACGGCTCCTTGTCCAGCTTGAATTATCGGTAAATGAGATTTCCCCCACCATGCCAATCCCATCTTTAAGATTCAAAAATACATCTCCTGTAAGAAGAGGCTTTTTTCCACCTCTCTCTTTGACAATGTAGCTACCAAACTCTTCAGGCATCCAAATGTTGCTTCTGTCTTCAAAATCACCCTCAAGGACTATAATTTCCACCTTAGCTGCAGATTCAGGTCCTGAACTAACAACCTTCCCAGTCAAGGCATCAACTAAACCTATCCTTAAGTTACAGCCATCTTCCCCCTCGATTCGAGCTCCTGTAAAGATGGGAAGAGAGATATTGTTTTCAAACTGTAGCTGCAAGCTTCTTGGTTCAGAAGTATTTATCTCCTCACAGGTCCTGAAAAGAAAAAGAAAAAATACACAAGTCAAAATAAACTGTCAAACCATTTGGCTTCCTATTTTTTTCCTTTTGTCCTGATCCATTTCTTTTACTTTGTCAGCAGCTACAAGCCTACAACTCAGGTTAGTAGCCCTACACATTTCATTGTTGGAAGAAGATTAATTCTTACTGTTTCATGCTGATTAAATGCTTCTTTAGGGCCGATTCGACTTCCTCCTTAACCTGCAAAGACGTAGCATCTATGATTGGTATTGGATGTCAACTATCCAGTAAAGAAGGAACTAATATATTAGAGGACCAAAATCCCAACCTACTACCACCAGCCACCAGAAAAAGAATTAACATTTAACAGTATAGGACTTTAGTTAAAAGACCATCCTCCTATTATTTTTAAGACCTCTAAACTGGAAAAGGAAACAGAAATTGCAGCCATAATTTTTGTTAACACCCATAGTACAAAATTGAACATGAACACAATTTAACAGTTTTTGGTTCATGTGTCTCACAATATATAGATGCCAGAAGCCTCGTGAAACTGCATGAAAGCATTATATGTTTCTCTACCAAAAAACAGACAGACAAACAAAAACGAATTCTACTATCATAAGTGACACTTGAAAATTATACAACAATCATCTAACTTAGCATGTACATTTTCCTCGTAAAGCACATAAATTGGAAGAATAAATTTTATCTCCTGAAAATCCTGAGCACTGGATTAAATTTTATGCAGTATTGTCTCAGTCAGAATCCATGAAGCAAGGTTGATGTCTTATGAAAATGAAAACACTGAACTCAGACTCATTCAAGAAAAATTTTCAAGTATTTCTCTTCTTTTTTTTCAGTTCTTTCATTACATTTTACAGATGAGTGGCCTTCTTTAAGATGAGTATTTCAACTTGAAAAAAAAAAACATTTTTCTTCAATTTAATGTTTCAAGTTTAGTTATCTAACAGTAGAAAACATGGGCTCTGAAACAAGTAATCAAGTAGAAATTGAAGGAATTACATTGTTTCCAAGTATTCTATGACATGCCTAAAGTCCAACCACGGAACTGATATCTATGGCTGACTAAGGAAGGCCAAACATGTCGTTTTTTATAGTTAGAGGGCTAGTTGGAAGGCTGTGTGCAACACCTACAAGGTTGAAAGATACCTCATATCAGGCCACAACAATTGCCAACATAGAGTGGAAGCCACACAAGTTATCTGCAGCCTGCAAAGGATGGTGGTTCTCACAACTCCAATGCTTAAATTGTCTATAACTTACATAATACAATTATTCAAGTTTTATTAATCAGGTCCATAAAATTTCAAAGAAACAAAAAGTAAACTAACATATCTCCATAAAACAGCATGAATAGTGAAAAGGGATTGAATACCAGAACTATATATGTAGTGGAATCATAATGGTAGCTGAGATAAGGGATTTCATACCACTCTACGAAGCAAGGGCTCTAGAATTGGCTCCAGCAAATCCAGGGCTGAGTGAAACTTAATCACATCACGCACCACACTGAACATTATCAAAAATAAACAAGGTAAACGTCAAAACTGAAAAGTTCAATTAATCAAACATATGAGATAATGCACTCTTTTCCACATCAAATTACATCTATTTAGATTCTATTATAATAGAGGGTTAACTTGACACTTATTTTTCATTCCCAGCGTCCATAAGGACTATGTGTGATATTGATTCTCCTTCACATGCAGACAAGTTAATTGATTTGTACGAAGCCCAATTTTTTACAATATGTGATAATTTAAAAGCTTAAGCAACATATAGATTCATCTTTGGTCCATTTTCTACTATATTCTACATTTTGAGTTTCCCTTTCATGTAAACAAAGGATACCCAGGTCAATTTTGCGTAACATGTAATTCACTTCAAGGTAAAGTACAAGAAACATTGATAAAATTCTAAGAAATGAGTAAGCCCAATGAGCAATCAAGTATTTTGTCAATTGGACAAACTAATAACAATCGAATTTAGGATGAGTAATGCGCATTCATCACTGATTCCCAATTTTTTTAAAAAAAAAAAATCCAATTCATTTGAATTTCATATATGCGCCTTGCGTTTGAGTATTCTCATCATAGGAGCAATCCCCGATCGAAAGACAATCATCGACAAAATATATTTGTTTCACCACTTCAGTTCATACACAACCCTCCAATTTTCAATAACCGATGGCGAGAGATGCAAAATCGAATAGATAACTGAAGAGAACGAAACAGCATCGTCTTACTTGGAAAAGGAAGGACCCTTCCTACGCTTATCCTCCGGACTGATACTACTTTCCGATTTGGCCTTGCCATCTTCGGGGCGCCTCTTGTGCGACATCACGGAAGCCGAACAAAACCCGCAAGGCTATGTGCCAAAAGAAGAGAGCATCCAAATCGAACAACCACATGCAGCTGAAGAAGGGAAGGAACCAAAACGAAAGAAGAGAGCAATACATATTTGATATTTATACCAATAAATGACAAAAAAATGAATAGCAGTTTTTGTGAAGTTTCTGACCATTATCTGAGTATGTTGGCGTGTGGGACGATGCTTGTTGGGGTTGAAGCTCAATCGTCATGTACCTTTTAGCTGCTTGGGATTGAAGCAAGGCATAGCCAATAATGGCATTACCATGACCATATACCAAGAAGAAGAAGAAGAAGGAGAAGGATGTGTCATGTGTGTGTTGAATACGAGAGAGTGAAGAGGAATGGCTATTCGGTGTTTGGTAACGGTAGATGGGTGACTCTCTTTCTCGTCCATTCTGATCACCACGTCAGCGTGGGGTCCATGGAAAGCGCGTTTCATGACTTGGTAAAAAGTAGGGTCCACCTCAGCGATCAAAATGAACTTGAAAAACAAAACATGGGTTTTTAACACAATACACGGTGACGGTTTTTTTGTTACAAAAAATTTAGATGAGAGTAAGCACCGGCATCTTATCTGAGAAGACTTTCAAATCTCTGTGAGGTTTTATAAAAAGATTTATATATCATTCATTTAAACTCTCATATCGATCATAAGGTTCGAATCCTCTGTAAGAGCCGAAAATAAAAGCAAGTTAAAGGAAAATGGGATGGGATTTAAAAAAAGTTTCAAAGCAATCAACTTGGTTGATTCTTGGTTACTGGATAACTTTTGGCCGCCAAAATGGTAATCTATAGAACGGATTCTTCTATTAAGTAAGGGTGGTCACGGGTCGGTTCAATTTCAGAACAAAAAGAAAAAAAAAGGAATCCACTTGATCAAAGCTCAACTTGTTGGGTTGGGTTGGGTTTGACAAAAATGAGTGTTGATCCTGAACCGAACCAATTCGCTATACTAAAATAGGCGGGTTGGTTCGAATTGAAGAACTATTTTCATTTAGGAATAACTTGAACTAAACTAAAATTAGCATATTGAAGATAGGAACATTTATATTTGTTGCTTCAATATTATGTCATTTAATATTTTAATGTGTTATAAATATTTTTTTAATAATAATATATAATTGAGCGGGTTTGAAATTTCCAAATCTGTCAATCAAATCAATTGATGCGCGGGTTGAAATTTTGAATCAGCACCAACCTGTCAACCCGAACTAGGGATGATCATGGATAGGGTATGGGTAGGGTACTATAATCCCCAGACCCAGACTCGGACCCGGACTTGAACGGCTATCAAAATTAATCCCCATCCCCGGACCCTACGGGTAGTTAAATCCCCATACCCGGACCCAGACCCATAAAAATTTGAAATAAATTATTATTTTATTAATATAAAATTTATTTTTATCAATTTTTTTCATCTATAATCACAAAAAATAAAAAAATTAAATTATAAATATAAATGTACAATTAAATTACTTTAATATCTATAAGATATTTAACATTTTTTCTTAGAATTATATATTTTCTCAACACAAAAAAAATTAAAAATAATACTTTATATATATAAAAATAAATAATTACTATTACGGGTAGGGTACCTCCTTACCCGGACCCGTTGACTTTGTACCCGGACCCATACCCAGACCCACAGGGTAAATTTTTAGGGTACTCATTGGGTATGGGTATTTTGATCATCCCTAACCCGAACCAATTCAACCCAACCTGCAAGTTGGGTTAAATTTGGCAGGTTGACGAATATGGGTGAGCATCAATCGGGTTTGAGTGGGTTGGTCGAGTTGAATTATTAGGATTGGGTTATTTTTTGAAAACTAAACCCATCCGCTCAACCCAGCTAATTCAATGTATCGAGTTATGTTGGGTTCAGGTTCGGTTGAGTTCAATTGGGTTATGGTTACACTTTTTAAATTTTTTTTTAAAATGATAAAAAGAATACAAACAATAATATAATACACATACCAACCAATCACATTATTTTAAAATAATTTTTTTAAATGAAGACTTAAAAATTAAAATGTGATAATATAATTTTATAGGGAACAAAAATCACCGTTAATTTTTTCTGTTTACTTATAATAATTTAGTTTTACATAATAAAATAATATGTAACAATAATTTTTCGTAACATTTTTATTCAAATTTGAGAAAATGAAGAATAAAAGAGTGGATTGGTTAAAAAAGACATGAAGAAAGAATAAATATTATATAGAGATGTATAAAATCATAGAATATATTAGCATCCAACACGCACTCTCGTGGGTGTTATCTGCTTTTTCTATGTGTGTAATCTACTTCTTTAAATATGTGTGCGTATAAAAATATATATTTTTATCGTGCGTATTGTCTGCTTTTCCTATGTTTAAAAATATAATTTTTATACGCGCACATATTTATTTAAAGAAGTAGATTACACACATAGAAAAAGCAGATATATATATTCTTAAGAGCTTGCACAGCACACATAAAGTTGGATATATTATACATATAGTTATATCCTTCTTCTACAATTTCTGATGTGAAATCTTTATTTGTTTGCCAACTGGAGAAGGGAGAGAGGAACACAAGAAGTTCCATTGAAGCAATCCATTGAAGTGATTTTGTAAACAATTTCAGTTGGATGACCCCAATTGTCAAACAGGAAGTACTTTGATCTATCTACACAAAGAGGTACTTTATCTTTCTCATAGCAATGCTCTTTTAAGTGTGTAATTCCTGCAATACATTTAATTTAAACAAAAACACATATTAATATAATGCATCATATATAACTAATTAAGATCCTTCATTCTTTCTTCTACTTACCATATTTTTCATGATTTCCAAAAATATCTCCAATTATGTTAAATCCATCATATACGGTAAATAAGAGATTAAGGTGTTTGGCTTGCATTTCTTTTAGCTTCTCAGGAAGCATGTCTGCGTAGTATCTTGATTCACATTCTTTTGTATATTGACGTGGAAAACAATTTGAAATTCCATTCACCACAAACTTTCTAGCTCCCAGATCATAAAGTGTCTGCAAATTCAAGGATTCAAAACCAAATTAAACATCGCATTGTCTTACTATCGACCATAATAATAAAATTTGAATATAAATTAATATTTTGATCCCTAAAGTATATAATTTATCTTAATTTAGTCCCCGTGAATTAATATACAAGGAATTACCTGAATATTTGCGGTCATTTCGTGAAGAAGGAGATTTGCATATTCTTGGGGACCAAGTTTTTCTATCAACTCCCTATTTGGTGGCAAAAAATAATCATTAGCACCAGTAAGAAGCAAGAATATAGATTTAGCCAAATGATCTTCCAACTCCTTCTTATTCTTTATTGCTCTTGGAAGATCTCGTGTTGCCGTCAAACTGAAGTATTTCACTTGTTCTTTTAGAGGTAGACGTTCTCCCTGTAGTGTAAATTGCATACATACATAATTACAAAATACTCAAACTCTAACCAACAAAGTTAGCAAAATTTTCAAACATCTTATTAAGGGAAAGAAAATTCAATCTGATCTTACGTCTCCCGTTATGTTTAAGATTCCAGATGATCCTGAAGCATAGTTTATTCCGGTAGTTATTTGACTTCTTTCGTGGTCAGAGAGATTCAAGTATGGAGGAGCCATTGGTAGGCCTAAATAAATAGCTGTACACAAAACAACATATCATATAAATTCTATTGGATTTTCACACCTTAATGCAAATAACTAAGTGGTAGTTATTTTTGGTCTCGAACTTACCAATAAAGTCAGCTCCATTTTTTCCATTTGTGAAGCGACCAGTTATATTATTCAAATCAACACCATAAGGCCATACGGCTTTTGCTCATGTGATCAGATGATTGTTATTTCCAGCATCTGCACCTGAGTCACCAAAAACATACAATGCCGGCACTAAGGCAGGTTGACCATTGGCATTGGCTATGAGTACTTGGTGTGCAATGAAAGAGAAAACTAGCAATATCACTTTTGAACTTGTCATTATTCTCTTGAAAAGTTTGAAACTTTATTATTGATGAATGATGAGATTGAAACTCCATTATAATTTATATGAAAAATATTGAACTTAGTTGCCAAAAATATAAACAAAGACAAGAAATTTGAATTGGTATGTAAACTAATTAAATTAGAGGTAATAAAGCTAAACAATACGTACTATTCATTTGATTGTTTTAACAAAATATAGTTCTTGAACCGTATAATGGAAACGATGTGTTGTTAATTGTTAACTTGTTACACATCTTTTTTCACCATGAATGGAATTTTTAATTAGTTAAAATATACCTAAATTAAAATATCATATTAATTTAGGTGCAAAAAATATTGTGATGCCAACTCATAATGAGACTTGCTAATTCTGACAAAGTGAAAATTGGTTATTTGAAATTGTAAAAATGGAATGATAAAACTTGATAAAAGTCATTGTAAATTAAAATAAAATCAAATTAAAAGATTTAGTTCAATAGATTTTTTTTTTCAGTTTTAGTTTTTGATAGAAAGATAAAAAGTCACAATCAATCATTAAAATATTAATTTTCAATCAATTTGATCATTCAATACCCATATCTTTCACAAGTGCTCGTCAATTTTGCAGTTTCTTTAATTATGCAAAAGTGATCCAGACGATAATATATATATAATCTAACTATACTGGAAGAAAAGAAAGAAAAAAGACATATAATAATAATAGAGGCTTCACATGTACGTACGTGTATGTTAAATTGTTTTTTAATTTATAAAATATAAAATTAATTATTAATTATAAAATAATAAATTAAAGATTAAAAAGTTATCTTCTTTGTTAACTACCATAATTATTATTTTTTAAAAAAATAAAATTATCACTACCACTATTCTCCTATTTTCTTTTTTCCATCATCTTCTCACATCATCTTTTTATTTATTTTTTAATTAATTAAATGACTATTTTGGGAGACCATTGATGTGAAGGATCCACAACCATATAAATATGGATATTTTTTATAATTTAAAAAATCTTAAAAATTAACAATTATTGATCAGATCAGATAATCTAACTAACCCGATAAGACAGACTTTTTCTTAAAAACATGGCCCGATAAATTCATTTGAACGCAATTGAACACAAAATTTTTATCGGGTTCAAATATATTAGTCGGGTTATGCTCACTGAACACCCCTACTATCAAGAACTTGAGCTATTAAGATTTGAATAATTCTATTAAATTTTGTCTTGAATGTATCTTTAAACACTATAAAACTTATAATTTAGAATTACGGAAGCATTAAATTTTTAATATGTTCTCTCTTTATTTATTACTATACATCTCCCAATCCGGCTTGATATTCTAATTCTAGTCCCAATTCCTAAAGGATGATAGAAGCATATTCTATTTAGAAAACTTGAGGGATTATTTGTAAATGACAAAAAATTAAAGGATATATTCACAATTTTTCCCTTAAAAAAAGTATGATAGATTAGCTTCAAAAGTATTTCCTAAAAGCAACTATTCAACTAATCTCTAAACCATAAAAACACGCCCATAATGAAGAAAGTTAACACCACGCACTAAAAAAGATTAGCAATGGTAAGTATGATACCTAAAGAATGAAATATTGAAATGTACTAGTCTTGGTTTCCTAAACAATGAATCATTTTATTTGAATAATGAATTAAGAGTCTAATCTTTCATAAAAATAATAGTATTAGATAAGCTGATAGCTCCGAATCATCAATCATTAATGATATCAATAATTTAGGAGCATAGACACCACAAATTAATTAAACATAGTTTTTGGTTGCGTGACAATTTGCGACATGCCATAAGCTAGCGATTTTGGACCAAGAAAATGAAATGAGTGACTGAATAAAATAGGCACTTTACCCCACTCATCCTAGCGACTAGCGAGAGATCTGAGAATAAGATCATATTATATAGACACTAAAATCCAATATAATATCATTATCCTCTTGGAAAAACCTCGGCCAATTTATGGGCTCCAGTTAAATGGCTTGGTTTTTGGGTCTATTTGCAGAGAAGTATCATGTAAAAGTCATGATAGATTGGCCCAAAATGATTTTTCTTAATCTTGAACTAATTTTATTCATAAGAACTATATTAGATTGGACCAAAAAGAACATCATAAGAACCATATGTCAATTTTTACTATAATGCCCAACACTTTTTTTTTCTTGACCAAAATATCGTGGTAACTAATCTTTCGGAGTCAGACTTATTATTTAGAGTGATCCTTTCAATAGACAAAGACTTCATTCTCATTGAGTCAATAAATAATTAAGAAAACAAAAATCGATTACTATTTATGCCTTTGGACATCCAACTTTATTTTGTTGGGACAAGGTCGCCCAACAATATTTCAAATTGCCATTACTTGCAAGTTGCAATTGAAGCTTCAAAAGCCCATAACAAAAGAATTAGTAGAGCTAGTGGGCCTAACATACCACATCTCACCCAATAAGACATGGGCCCATCTTGATTGCCATTTCATCTGTAATTTTCCAGCATTTAGGACTTGTTTGATAAGAGTTAGTACATTACATTTACTTGTACGATTTTAAAAAAAAATATATTATATTTTATATATATTAAACATACTTTTTATCACACTTTTTTTTAAGGTAATTTTTTTCTCTATCTCTCTTTATTTTTCTCTACATTATTTTTGTACTTTTCTTCACTTTTCTCCATACTTTCTTTATCGTACTTTACATACATTATTTTTGTATTTTTCTTCACTTTTCTCTACATTACTTTCTATTTTCTTTCCCGTACTTTATTTACTCGGAGAGTGCCCTTAGTAATATACAATTTAGAAAGAGATAGAAAGAGATGGAGTAGAAAGACAAAAAGAAATGATCAAGGTTTAGGCACAAGGTAAGTAAAGTTATCACAAATTTATGCACTATTACGTATCACTCCCTAGTCCCTACCAAACAAAACAAACTAAAAGTGTAGAACACAAGCTGGAAGCCTGGAATAGGAATACAAAAAGAAGAGAGACACGATTGATGAAGAAGTGAAGGTAGGTAAGGTAGTGAGTGTCCTAAAACTAAAGGCTAAGGGCACTTGGTCTTATTGCCATGGGTAGTCATATCAGTGTAGCAAGTGCCACAAATCTCTCTGTTTCCCGAAGTGCCAGGTGGCACGCACTTACACCTGACGCAGCACGTGCCACACGCCCTCTTGCACAGGTTCGGCCTCGAATGTGCACTGCACCGATCACTGCACAATCCTCCACAATCTGCTTCCAAAATCCAAAATCCAAACCAATCACTCATTCATTCATTCATTCTAATATAGTAATTACCATCAAATTTCTCCATTAATTCAAAACATTAATCTCTACAAATATCTATTATACCTATAGTTTGCATAAGCCTTCTGTTACCGTCCTTCACAATAAGCTGAAAACAACAACCACAACAACAAAAAAATGGATGAATCAATGCTCTGTTAATGCGATACAGAGAGAAATCAAAGAAATCGCACATACGAAACGGAACGGAACGGTACGGACCGAGTGATGAGGAAAACTGAGTTGCTCATCGTCTTCTTTCTCGATCTGGAGATCAGATGAAATCTGCGCGAATAACAGAAAACAAGAGAAATTAAGAGTGAATGAAGAAACAGAGTGATTGTGGTTTGTGAGTAGAATGCATGTACCTGAGGAATAGAGAGTATGAAGAGAAAGATCCCTAACAGAAGAAGTATGCGTAGTGCCATGGCAGAAGCGAAACGAAGAAAGGTTATGAGTTTTGGTTTTTGATTCTCTGAGGAGTTCTCTTCACAGTTCACACACTAAATGGTGTACTAATTACTGGTATTTATACAAGGGGGTTTAGGTAGTAATCGTGAGGCTTGCTTGAAATTACCAAAATGCCCCATACAACGCTGACAATACTCATAAAGGGTAATGTTGTACAAAGCTATCAAGAATCTAAGTTCACCGATCACCATCTTTAATTTATTTAAAAATGTTTGTTAAAATATTTTTTAAAAATGTTTGTTAAAATATTTAAAAAAAAAATAAAATGACACAAATGTCAAAACAAATTCAACGAATTATAACCGGGAAACTCTAATAGTCCGTTTGGTATCACTCACTTGTTGGGAAGGTGAGCTCGAGGTAAGGTTAAACACATTTGGTAAGGCTGAAAGGTGAGCTGGATCATCCCTGTCAAGAAGGAAGCTTCCTTCCCTCATAATAGGGAGGAAATGTGAGGTGATGTGAGGTTTAAATATTAAAATGCTCTTAAAAAACTTGTGGCTTTAAAAAAGTAAGGACAAAAAAAGTTTTTCATACTTTTATCTTCTATTTTCATATCTTCTTTCCACCATACCAAACAATATTACTTTTACATTTCACTTCCATTTCTCCATATACCAAACATACTTTTTATCACCTACTTTCACTTCCCTCTAAAACACTTATCAGCTACCAAACCACACCAAAGTATCTCATGCTAATGATAATTGATAGTCCGTTCCACCACCGCTGAGGTTATCCTCTTACTGGATGGATAAGTTCGTTTATTATTTGCACTTACATTTTTCCACTTCCATTATTTTGTTAGTAACTTGTACATAGCAATTGTTTAAAATTCAAAACTTTTAAAATGATTGCAAATAAGAAAATTTTAGATGGAATTAATGGCAAAAAAATTTAAAAATGAAATTAAAAATTAATGTGAAATTATGAAAAATAAATTTCAGTGACACAAGTATAATCGGCGGAAAATAACCTGATAAGTTAAACCCCAAAGAGCACTTAGAAAATACTTACAAATAATTTACAAGATGAAGAATCTATTTATATTAAACTATTAGAAACATAAGTATATTAATTTTTTTTTGAGAACAAGTATATTAAAATTTTAAACCAAACGCCAATTTCTTTATTTAAAATTTTATTTTCATCATAATGTTATTTAAAGAACTAAATGTAAATTATTAAAATAAAATCTTAATTAGTTTTACCACCAAATACATATTTATTTATAGATATATCATATATAGCATTTTTTTTCTTTTGAAAACAAATCATAATTTTACTAATTTAGTTTCAAATAATCTTCACGACAATATTAATCTTTTTAAAAAAATTTATATTGGTTTTTTATTTTAAAAAATAGAGAGTATGATTGAAGACAGATGGATCAAGGCTGGCAGCAATAGTTCAAAGTTCAAAGTTCAAACTTCAGAGTTTACAGAATTCAATAGCAATCCATGAAGATGTTTAATGACATGGGACTACTAAATTTTAGTAATTTTTTTAATAAGTTATTCTTAAACCATTTAAAATTGATCTTTATTAATATAAATTTTTATTAATATTAATAAATGATTTTACATAATTAATGTATCGAATTTCAGTAGTACGATAACACTAAACTTTTATCCCATATTTAAAATTTGTCCCGAATATAAAAATTGTCTACATGAGTGGAAGAATTCCAAAATTTTAAAATATCTGCTGTTTTACAAAATCAAGATAACATTAATTATTTGTTTATAATTTTATCCCTACCTATTCTCTCCTAGACTCTCCAAATTTAAGTAATAAGTATCATTTGAAAATATGAAAAAATATATAAGTAATTTTTTTGTTTCTCAAAGTATCTTCCAATTCGACAGGCCAATGACTAATCTTCTGCAGATTTGAGCTCAATTTAAGGGTTTGCCGCTGATCAATTGATTGCTTCACACACAAAGTGAAATTCAAACCTTCAACATTTGCTTAAACAACCTAATGAAGTAACTACGCAGATCTGAGCATCATTTAAGGGTTTGCCGCTGGCCAAATGGTTGCTGCATACGCAAGGTGGGATTCGAATCCCCAACACTTACTTAAACAACCTAATAAACTAACCACTGGACCAACCAAACTTATTATCAAACATGTACTTAAATACGTTCGGTTCTCATCTCATTCCATCCTTATCAGTTGTCCGCCCACTGCCACTATGCTTTGCACAAAAAAAGAAGAGCCAAACTCTGACATTGCCTCTAAAATATTACAAAAGTACTTGCCGTACTCAGTAAAACGACAATATCAGGATCCCAGCTATTACAATTTGCATTGGTGACACCACTTTCAATTTTTATTTTAAATTTGTAGATTATCATTTTTTATTATATTTATTATTTTTAAGATATTCAATAATACAAATTTTCCACTCTAAAAAAAAGTAAAATTTTCATAATATTATTTATTACCAAATTCTTATTAAAATATGAGTATTATTAATTAGTTCATTAATATCCTTCAGGTTTTAATTAAAAATGTTAAAATTTTTGAAAATGTATGTTATTTTTATTAGTTTTCTTCAAACCTAACAATCTTACAAGCAGGCTAATTAGACACTGGTTAATTTTTTTATTGGTTAAAACTTAAAAAGCTTTTAAATGGTAAAAATTATTAATTTTATAAATCTATATTTTAACTAAATTCTCTATTATCATTCAATTAAAAAATCTTAATTATTACAAATACAAAATGAGATTTTGATGATCCTAAGTTTTTTTTTAAAGATTTTTGTTAACTAGTACACTGATTAAAAAATTCATTTTAATTAATGAAAAAACTAAGATATTTTAATCTTAACTAAAATAAAAAGTTAACAAATATCATATAATAATTATTAGATAAATTCTTTTTAAAATTAAATTATTAAAAAGTCAATAAAAATAAATATTAAATACTTTAAGAATCAATAAAGAAATATTATAATGTAACTAATAGTTTAGCAAACTCTTATGAAATAAAGCGAATATTTTGAGTTATTAAGAACACAATGGAAAAGAAAAAAAAAAAAAAAAAGTGAGCCGGGTACTTTTACTTATTTTTATCTTAAAAAATTTATAAAATACAAAATATTTATTATACAATCATAACTTTTTTATTATTATTTTAATATAAGGGGCAAAGTGAAAATTTTAATACATTTTCGTTCTATTTCAATTCTCAAATTTTTACTATCAAACACAGCAAATGCATTCTCATTCCATTTCCTTTTCTTTTTTTCCTTGCATTTTTGCGTAAAGAATGGGCCCTCAGAGTTCAAGTTCATTAATTACAAATTGTTAAATCTGTCTTGAAATTTATGCTATTTTATATCTAAAAAAAGTATTTTGTCATATATCTTTAAATAAATCCAATAAATAACAAATAATAAAATTAATTCTTGATAAGTATTCGAAAAATATCTCATCTCCTGTTCTGCCATCCCTAGAAAAAGGCGACATCAGCTGAGTTGTCGTTCATGACTCACCTACACTATCAGCTTTCCAGCTGTTCCCCATCACCAACCACTTGCGTCCTCTATTTAATACATTTAGGCACGTTTGGTATAAATACACAGATGTAAAATATTATAAAAAAAATATTGTAGAGTAAAGTACTGTAGAGTAAAGTAATGTAGAATAAAGAAAAGTACTGTAGAAAAAAGTGAGGAGAGAGATAGAGAGAAAATTAGGAAAGAGAAAAAGTATGATAAAAAATATATTTAGTGTGTATAAAATATGATATAATTTTTTTAAAAAAATCGTGAGATTATATGTAATGTACTGTGAGCTGTTGTTACCAAACAAGCCCTTATATTTGGGTTTATATCAACAATAGATTTTAGTCCTCCATAGCACAGGATAAAAAGAGATATAAAACTTCACTAGTATTATATTACTGAATTTTAATGCATCTCTTTAATTATATAGTATTATTTATTAATATTAATAAAAATTTATATTAATTAAGATTCACTTTGAATAAATTAGAAACTAATTGATTGGATAATTGTATTGAAGTTCAGTACTATCATACTAATGAACATTTATTCATAATAGAGAGAGAATTTGAACGAGGAGACATGTACTTGGTTAAGGTTTAAGTTGTTATTGAAGTCTCGTTGCTTGTTTTAAGGTTATAACATTGTAATTTAACATTTCTTTTAATATTTTTTATACTAAATATATTTTATTTTTTGTAATATGATAAAATTATATTTTTGTCCTTACTTTTTTATTCACTTTTTTTCATCACATCATATTTCTATTCTCTCCAACATTCTCATTCCGTCCAACATTCTTGTAACAAAACGATGCCTATGATTGATGTGTGAATTTTATTAGTGAACGATATATAAATCTTCCTATAAATTTTTAACGAAATTGAGAAGTCTTTCCTAATCTTAATAGAATACCAATGTTTACTTTCACTTAATCCGCTCTAAACATTTGTAACAAATATAAAAACAACTCAACTTAAATTTGTTCTAAAAAAAATTCCTTGACAAGTTGTTAGCAAAATCACTGTTTAATTTATTTTTTCTTTTTAATTTTGGGTAAAGTATTTTTGGTACCCCAACGTTTGTGTGTTCGATCAAATATACCCCAAACGTTTGATTGCTGTCAAACATACCTCAAATGTTTCAATTTTTGGGCAGTCTTACCCTTTTCACTAACACCATTAAAATAGTTAACGATTTTTGCTGACTAGACATAACATGTGGCATTAATATCTGACTGGGATCAATTTTTTTCCATTTCATATTTTATTTAAAAGAAAAAAAAATCGTTTAGGCTTAGGTTTTGAAAAAGCACGTTTTCTTTTTTTAAATAAAATATGTAATGAAAAAAATTGATCCCACTCAGATATTAATGCCACATGTTACACCTAGTCAGCAAAAATCGTTAACCATTTTAACAGTGTTAGTGAAAAGGATAAGATTGCCAAAAAAATAAAAACGTTGGGGGCATATTTGATCGCAATAAAACTTTTGGGGCATATTTAACCGAAAATACAAACATTGAGGGTACCAAAAATACTTAACCTTTTTAATTTTCAATGAAACGAACATCCATGCAGAAATATTTTTTGCACGTTTCTTTCACTCAAAACATGTGCCTAACAGTAGCTCAAAATTTTCGCCATTTTTTAAAAAAGATTTTGTATATCTATTTATTGAAAAAAAAAATTCACAAATATTCTTCGATTGGAAACAAGCTTGTTTGAATTAAATGAGATCTCATTATCGGGTAAAACTCTCATAGGATAAATTTTTTCATACACAATACTCAAACTTAAGATCTTACTTAAAAAAAATTGAGTAACTATCACTTCAACCAAATTTTTTAAAAAATTACCTCTATAATTCTTCAAGATTAAATGATTTCCTCAAAATATAATATGTAGGCCGGTGCTTTATTTATTAAGAATCCAACCAACCCAGTCCCCACTATTACTAATCATCAAATCGGAATCTGAATCATGGTTAATAGCGAACCTCTCAAGTCTCATCTTATAATTTTAAGGTAAAGTATCTTAATGTTTCTAAATTATATTGTAATGTTCATTTTTATCCCTAAATTTTTTTTTGTTTATGCCCACCCTCCAAACTTTTAATTTTGTTCATGCTTGTCCTTTTTTTTAACACCGTTAACTGGGTTGACGGATTTTGCTGACGTAGATGATGAATGGATATTTTTTTGATATGTCATTGTCCACCTCACTGTTCATATCATATTTATCTTTTTACCTTTATTAAATTTAAATAAAAATTATAACCCAAATAAAACAAGGAAAAAACTTAAGTCAATTTCCTCATGTCCATTACATTAAGTTCTCCAATATAAATATGACACGTGGCAAAAAGTGTTTAAATGACCAATCACAGTAGAGAGAGAATATAGAAGACCAAATTTTATATAACCAATCATAGAAGAGAGAGAGTGTAAATACAATATATGATTGGTAGAACTTGATGTAATGGACATAAGAAAATGAACCTAAGTTTTTTTCATAAAACAAACCCCAAATTTCTTTTTTTAAAAAAAAAAAACACCCCAAATTTTACCCTAAATCTTTTATCAACGTACGCACAAGAAGAGAAGAAGACGCTGCAAAAAGACCATCGGAGAACATCGGATGACAGAAGATTCTGATTGTTCTCAATAAAAAATATCCATCTGAACTTTGTGGAGTGGAGCAATTCATCAATTCCTTCAGGTTTGTTGATCTTTATTCTTTTTTTTCTTTCTATTCTTGTCTCTCTCTCTCTCTGTGATTGTGCCAAATATTTTTGATGGAATGAATGTATTCAACAGGATGACAAAGTGCATTCTAAGAAAGATGATTCAATGAACGAGATTTTATCCAGCGTCTTCTTCTCTTCTTCTTGTGCGTATGTTGACAGTAGTAAAAGATTTAGGGTAAAATTTGGGTTATAATTTTTATTTAAATTTAATGAAGGTAAAAAAATAAATATAATATGGACAGCGTCTTCTTCTCATTCATCATCCACGTCAGCAAAATCTGTCAACTCGACGTTAGCAAAAAGGGCAGGCATGAACAAAATTGAAAGTTTGAGAGTAGGCATGAACAAAAAAAAAATTTACGAGTAGGAATGAACATTGCAATATAATTTGAAGACAATAAAGGTACTTTACCCTAATTTTAAATATCTTGTATGACAATAGAAATTTTAAATGTTCTCCAATCAAATCAAATAATCTAAATATTAATCAATCAAGTTTATTATAATATAATGTTAAACTAAAAAAAAAAAACAAAAAAATGGTCATATTTCATATTTCTATTAAAGAATGATACCAAAAAAAACGTACTTAAATTTTCCCTTAGTTCTAAACTATATATCATTGTAGTTTATGTGGAAAAGTGAATATAATGTATTTATATATTCAATGATGTTATTGTTAGTCTTCAATTTTTAGTGTTGTGTGAGAATATGAATAGCTATAAAATGAGAGTCTTAGGTAAGAATTATAAGAATACAGATGGACGAAGTGCCGAGAGCGATGTAGATTGATTTTTTTTTTTCTGTGTTTTCGGTGTAGAAAGTTTACAAAAATGTGAGAGAAAATTTTCAGTAATGAATTAAGGCATCCCTCACAAGGAGCGTGGATCCTCTGTTGTTTAAAATTGTGTTAACCGTGGCTAAATCGGACAACACAACTTCAGACAGTAGAGGATCCGGACTCCCACCAAGGATGGTCCATTTTGATTGGAGGTGAGTGATTTGATAGAAGTAAATGAGGAAATGGAAGTGTGGGTGAAAGTAAGTAACAAAATATGTGTTTGGTATGTAAAAAAAATAAAGTAGAATATAAGAGTAATGTCAATGAGGAGTGGCACAATTGGTTAAGGTTCGGGTTCTTACCCCACAAGGGCGAGGGTTTGAACCCTATGACCGATGTGAAGGCCTTATTTGGTGGGTGTTATGTAAATCCTCCCATAAATTCTCAAAGAGATTGGGAGGTCTTCCCTGACCCTAGTGGGATACCGATGCTTACCCCACCTAAACTTTTAGTTATGAAAAAAAAATATAAGAGTAATGTCTGATATGATAAAGAGAAGATAAAAAAAATGAAAAATAGAAGAACACACACTTTTAAGAACAAAATAGTCATTTCACGTACACTTTCTTTTCCCTCAATCAACTTTCCTCTCCTATGCAAGGAATGGAAGTTTCTTATTTACATGAAACAAAAGTTTCTTTTTCCTGTCCTCAAATTCATATATAATGAGCCACACTTTCTTTTCCCTTATAAATTTTGCAAACCAAACATGACCCACCGACTTTCCAACTATAAAACCTCCTCATTTTTTATTTGTAAGGAACAAAATTAACATTAGTTTGATATGTGAATGACCAAATTAACAAAAGAGACATAGATGAGAGAGTAACACTTTAGTTAATTTAAAATGAGCAATGAATTAAAAGGAACTATATGCCCGTTTTTGGTAAAATTCAGTAAAGTTCACTAAATCGCACTAGGATATTAATATGCAAAACATGGATTATTTTTATTTCATTAATCCCTTAATAAATTAAGGTGCAAAAAAGTAATTTAAATTTCACAGAATTTCATTTCAGAGGATCCGTTTGGAATTAAAGGCACGTACGTTACCTATCAAAATAAAGCCAGTTTTCATCCCTCTATTGAGATAATTTCTCAGGCAGGCGTACCTTAAAAAGAAATACTTGACATGTATTCCTATCAATTTCTCTTCTCACCTACAAGGTTTTAAATTAAATTCTAATATATAACTAGCAAAAAAAGCTGTTGGGTATGCTAATTTCTGTTTCATGGGATTTCAACAAATTCAGTCCCTGAAAATATTTGTGTAAGACAGCATAAATTATATATAATATTCATATGAATAGCCAAAGCCCACAATAACCAGCCATACTACAAGACCTTCTTCTGCATGCTGTGGAGTCAACTCCACAATCTTCATCACTGAAACACCTGTGGTCACTGCGAGCATCTGGGACATGGCATGCACTCTCTATACGTTTCCCTGAATTTAGAGTCATAGCAGGACATACTTGCATTGACATAGCACTGATTCTATAAGCTTCTTGTTGACTCTGCAAAAGAAGAAACCGACACATATTGGCATCACCCTTGGTAGACAGCACAGTGCAAATCTTCAAATTATATATATATATAGAGAGAGAGAGAGAAATCATATTTTATCCTTCATGCAATGTCAGTGTTAATGTCTAAATTTCTGAGCTTAAAACATATCTTTGGAGTTCCAGAGTTGTGTGAACAGTGTAGACTATATATATATATATTAAAAAAAAAAGAAGAAGAACGGCCCAGTGTACAAGGCTCTCATTAGGTGAGGACCATTTCTAAGATTTGAATCTGTGACCTCTAAGTTACATGGCAACATCCTTACTGTTACTCCAAAGCAATGCATACTAATTCTGAAAATTTATTATTGTTTCAATATCAAATACAATTGGAAAAAGGAACGTTCATCTGCATGTGTGAAAACTGAAAAGAATATCCAGAGTTTTAGACTGCTAATGAATTACTATGACAATTGCCAAGCAACCATATTTTACAGACATATTTCGAGGATGCTTTTCTTCAGTCATTAAATAGAATCACTATTGCAAATTGTTATAGTACCTTTATGGAAGTCCAATTACTAGGAATGTAAGTTTCTGGAAGCTTTTCATGCCAAGCTCTTAGTACTGGAAGAGGGTGACCTTCAGTGGTAAATATGTAATTACCATCTTTTAAAAATGAATCGTCAAATAAAAGATATAGATATTTGCACCTGCAGAATCAGAGAAAATTTTAATATTACCAATTCCACGAGGGAGAAATTCTATTTATAATTTCTTCTTCTCCTCTTTAATAAAATGAATAAATAAAAATTGCCTGATTAAAGAGATTAAACAAGAAACTCACGTTTCAGCAAGGAAAAAGCTATGTTGATGATCTTCCAGCTCCATAGTTTTCACATCCCTGATGCTCGCAAACCCGCCTTCCACTTTGGTGTAAGAATTAAGGGAATTAATTATTGATTCACCCACTTCAATATACCATGGATCTGAAATTTACCAAGGTAAATGTGAAGAAATGAGATGGCTAAACCACTATAGGTCATAAGTCGTACTGAACACTACCACTCATGATTTCCATATTCTGTCAAGATAGAAAAGTTAACATTAAGGTTCCCCAAATTCTGCCCCACTAAGTGCTAAGAATACCCTTTTATAAATTAGAATCAGTAGGTTTGACATAAGTAATACAAAGATATTAAACTCAAAGATGAAAGAAAGCACACCTTTAGTTGCTTGATATAGATAGAATGTTGACTCTGCAAATTCAGGGCGCAATGGATAATATTTTTCTGTCGGGTGCAGCATCTGATAGTCCAGCAAATACCTTGACATCGATTTATGGTTCAATATGATAATTTAGGTAGTTCTGTTATTACAAAATCTGATAACAGCTATATAAAATGATACTAAGAAAGAAACTTGTCAAAAGCAGAAAATACCTCTCCGGTAGCACTCCAAATTTCTCCCACAAATGGAAGAACTCGCGGTGGGTTGAATTAGCAGCTGCAACATCACCAATAAGAACCTGGTTTGCATAAGTCACAGACAAAGTCAGAAAGGTCTATGTCGAACTTAAAATATTAATAATAAATTTCCATGTCCAATACTTACTTGAAGACCAGGCCAAAATGCTTGAAGGCTTGTAAGTTGCCAATAAGTTGCTTTTCCTGTCCTCATATCAGCTTCATGGTACCTGAATTAGAACAACAAGCTCAAGTTACCAAAATTGCAACCCAATCAAAAGTATCTAATCACATGTTTTCTACTTATGGCCTGTCAATTATAAAGCACTGGATAAGCATATCTTTTAAACCATTAAAAATATATATATACCAAGAACCATGTCTGAAATATTTCTGCACAGCAACATAAGCAGAATGAAACATTCTCCAAAAGTCCTCCCTCCCAAAAAGGATATGGGCTTTAAGTAGGTACTCATAGAATGAATCAACCCCTAGAATATTTCAGAAGAATATCAAAAGTGAGAAACATCAAGGTCTGCCCATCAGCAATTAATAGTAAAGACAACTACCAAATCGATCAGTAATATGTGTCAATAGCAGCAGATAGTTCATTATCTTCACAAAAAATGGACAAACGCATGAAGCTGATCTATTGGATAATCCCATGAACTGACAGATAAAGGATGTGCCAGTTCAGGGTGAGCCTACCAGCTCCAATTCCTGATGAAAACTCAATCCATTCCCCAGTTGCCACATCCAGTGTAGTTCCAACTAAATTTAATGAACTCCTCATGCTCCATAGCTTACGCAGAGCACGTAAAGCTACTGATTCATATCTGAGGTCACCAGTCAATTTTGATAAAGCACCCATTTCAAGAATCAGAGAACCTGCACATTGGAAAGTAGAATTAACTAGAACAACCATTTTATTATATCCTAGTCTTAAAACACTAAACTAGACCTCTCACCACACCCTGAAGTGCTTGTTTCTGTAGTCTCATTCTCCATTACTCCATACTGTGCACAGAATTTGGCATTGGTGCAGTCATATACCCTTCTAAAAGGGGGAACAACAAAAGAAAGGGGAAAAAAAGAAAGCAATTGACTATAATTTATATATGCCTGGAGAAATGAAGTGAGTAGGTTCAAATGTGAGGAGTAAGATATTAATAATGCTAATAGATTTTCATGGAATACCCCAAAAAAAAATCCTCTCCCTTTTTATCCTTCATATGAAATTTAAAAAAGGAACTGTTTTAATAGGATTAGAATCTCATGAATAAAGAACTTTGCTGTTATTTTCTTTGAATAAAGGGGAAGAATTAATGACCAAGACAGGAGAAAGTAGAAAATTGGCAGAAAAGAAAATTTTTGACAACACAAGATATAAGATAAACACCATATTTCAAAGTTTCTCTGCACTCATGTTTCTTTTTGTAATGCAATTCAAGACATCTGACGGGTACTTGGAAGAGTATTCCTATGTTTAAACAGTCATTAGCTTGGAAACAAATTAAAGGAAACTAAAAGGTAAGTATGATATCTCTACATCTGTTCACAAATTTTTAGAATGCAAGACTTTATCATGTTCTGGGAAGTACCTTTAAGTTGATCCATGCAAATGGCAATCCAGTGGGTGTATTAAATGCTGGTAGAAAGCGGTTCCCTAAATCTTCAGCCAGAACTAGCAGCTGATTTTTGTAAGTTCCTTGAAACAAATTGTTTGAAGAATCAGATGCAAGAAGATGAGCAGAGACAAGTCCCCCAAGAACTCTTATGTTGCACTGCATGGTTATGATCAAGTGATAGAAAAACACCATTATAGTGCTTTACACATTAAGTGTTAGTGTTACTAATAAATATCGGCATTTGAATGTCATTCAGAAGTCAGAACTAACAGTTAAAGCCACCAAGCTTTTCAAATTATGATTGATCTTATGTCATGCTAGACAAAGTTACTGAATAAATATAATCAATCAAAACTTACCTCAAAAAGATTTATGCGAGCGTCAACATCAAATGTTAGATTTTCAGAAAGCCAGAGCACCGCCCTCTTGAATTCTGTGTTGTTACCCATAATAAGAAGGCTGAAGAAGAAAGAGCAATTAGTATCAATTTCCAGTTTGACAAGGTACAACACAAGCTGTCATTATAAATACACACACACTAACTACAACTACAAAACTGTAACAAACTTTTAATTCATGCCGTCTTGTGGTCAGATCCATATACCTAGACAATGATTCAATAAGTGTAAGGGCTGATCCATTGTAGTCTTGAGGCAAGTGTTCGAGCTGCAATGCTAAACAGTTACTTTGGGGTCTCCTCTAACTAAACTTCATCTCATTTTCTTAATTAACATGTAATTTACCTTCAAATTTCCCAGCTCACTTAAGGAATTTGTATAAGTTTTGGTTAGAGGCTTTAGCTCATCGTGCTGCAAATATACAATTTAGATATTGCACAGTAGGCGTATGTTAATAAATAATAATAATGAATAACGATAACTAACCGGAAATGCATGAGTCATGTAGTTGTCATACGCATGGTAAAACCTAAAAACAAGAGTACCAGAAAACCAGAAGGACAGTTAAGAATTTGCTGCCAAAGGCCAACGAACGAAAATATTACTTAGCCCCATAAGAGGATAGGCAGTTCTTACCAGGTTTATTACCCATTTATTAAAAATAATTTTCTTAAAAAAAATAAATTGCATTAGTAAATTCACAAAAACCCAGCATAAAACACAAATCGTAACTGCAGATTGCAGAATACATATTGAAAAACATTTAAGTACAAAAATATCAGCATGCTCCATTGCTTAGGCCTTGGGCTGTCTTTGCTTAAACAATCAACCAACTTCAGAAATCAAATTGTAATACAAGTAGCACAAGGAAGATTATAGCCCTGCAAGTTCCCTTCATGAAGAAAAATATTGATATTGAATATTTTATACATCCTCACTTCCGTTCTGGCATATAAATTAGTCTCAAAATGCACTTCTACCTTACTATATGACCCTCCACCTAAATTCATACACATCATTTCGACAGGTAAGTAACTAGAGTCAATTCAATCGTTGTTACACAATTTTCAGGATTGTCAGCTAACACTCAGAACGGGCAAGCCATGAGAGCTAGAGATTGCTGGAGATCAAATCAATCATTTGAACTGAGCACCAAATGTTACACAGCTATCTAATCAAAATAACAATTTAATTTGAAGCAGTTAGCGGGTCATGGATGGAGGGACATACATCTTACGAACTTTCTCTCTCATTCGTTTTTTCTTGGCAGCCCAGCGGATTTGCGAGTGAGACACGGAAGGGTCGAAGAAGGTCAAAAGCAAGAAGAGGCATAGCATAAGGCAAGTCAAATAATTGCGGCGAGGAAACATCATTGTTCGGATCGACATGGACGTGTTTGAGGAAGAAGAGGATTTTTGCTTAGGCGGAGAATCTGGAGCATGTAAGATCTGGTGAATGCTTCAGCATGGAGTAAACTTGAGGACGAACGAGGCAAAGCAAATGAGGCAACAAAAATCTGATTACCATTTTTTTTTTCTTCTCTTTTTTCTCTTTCTGCCTCTGGGAACGATTTTATAATTCCAGGTTTAACCTTATCAGGAACGGAAGGGAAGAGAAAAGAGAACTTTTTTGTAGTAGTAACTACGGAAAAAATAAATAAATATCCTTTTGGGCTAAATGCCTAAATCACACTTTCGGCAACTTATATAATAATTACACAAATCAATTAAGGTTGGTCTAAGTGGTAAATAATTTGATATTTTTTTTAAACAAGATCTTGGATTTGAAATATTGTAAATGCAGCTATTTTTGTTAAAAAACTCTCTCACCATAATCAAGTGTATGACACTGTCAAATTTAAATTAATTAGGACAAAGCTTTCGACATTGGGTGGGTAACCAAAAAAATATAATAATTATACAAAAAGATTAATTTCAAAATTATAATTTTTTAAATCAATATATATTGTAAGATTTTTTTTTTGGCCATAATATATATTGTAAGATTAATATTAACTTTTTAATAAATAATATAGTTTATTAAAAAAAAATAGGAAGAAGGGGCTTAAAAGTTTAAGAAAATACAGAAAAACACAAATTACACTCTAGGATTTTGGAGGCACATTTGATCACTCAACACTAGAAGTTGTCAAGGTATCTAAAGTTCTCCTGTAAATTAAGATGACTATGTCATTTCCTTAATAGCCAGCATGTTATACCAAACATTATGTTCCAAGGTATGGCAAGGTGTTAATCATTGTTGTGTTATTTGTTATATAATATTGGCAATAAATATAAAAATGTTTTATTTAAATTAGCTAAAATATATAAATTTCATTTTGATAGATGAAATTCCTATCCAAAGAAATAGTTGCAATAGAAGATCGCAGAGAGAGAGAAGGACTCCTTAGTAAAATCTCTTACGATCACGTCATTTCTCAGAAGAATAGGAAAAGGATATTAACAAGAAATTATGTACGTTACACCCTGTGAGATATGTACTACTTCAGTGAATAAAATCACATTAAAAAATTATACCGCATGTATTTACAGTTTTTTGTATTCAAATAACCGTTTTAGTTCTTTTATTAATTTCATTTAGAAAAAAAATCTGATTGGACTTCCATGATACAAACTAATTTTTTGTTCTGAATATTGAACGAGCTCAAACCGAAGTGCCTAGCTTTAAGAATTGTTCATGGCTTCTATACTTTGTTAATCTAACACCACTTTAACGATCTACATGCAAAAGATTAAATTATTCTTTACTTCTCATACTTTCATGTAATTTTGATTGTTTTAAGCATTATTGATATGTCAAGGCCAAACAAAAAAAAAACATTATTGATATGCAGTATTATAGACGTGGTATTTGATGAATTAGATGAGTATCAATTTACCCGTCCTAGAATATGGAAAGAATTGAGTTGAGGAAAGTTTCAAACAAATATATCAAATTTGCATTTAACATCAAGCTTCAACCATGTCTTTCTTTAAATTCTATTCATCTGTTCAGTGGTACTTAAGAAAAATTTAGTTAGCCATATTCCAACAGTAATATACAGGCTTGTGAAACTAATATTTCTCAAGTTACATATAAACACAGACACAGAGTATGATCCATGGAGGGTTTCAGAGTCAAATTCTTCAAAATTCTTTTAGCAGAGTTGAGAATTCAAAGTGAGCCTTCACGGTATTTCAATAATGGGCAAGTGTTATCATCATAACATTTCTTTTTTGGCTGGTTACCTCTTTTACTGGTGCATTTACAACACAGCTTACCATGTGTAAACAGAAGACAGTTGAGGTCAAACATTAGTTCATTTGGGATCCTTTGGTTTAGATGAAGATACGTCTTATTTCTGTCTGCAACACATGGTACCCACCCAATAGTTTTTGCAATCTCAAATATCTGCATAAGTATATATGGAACCAGATCAGGATCATCTCACATGAGTGTCTATCTCTCTCCTTGCATGACACAGTCATGTTATTTTCTCATGAGAGAATCAAAATTCAAATGGAAACATATTGGGAAGAGGAAATCTGAAATCATACTTACGTGTGTGTCCACAGGAAAATCATCTCGCTGGAGATTGAACATCAACACACAAGCCACCTATAAATTATAATATAATCAAATCCACAATTTAGAGGATCCATCACTAATGGGAAAAGGACATACAAACAAACACATTAATGTCAAAACTGAATCTTAATTCTTATTGTGCTCTCTGTACAAGCGGTCATGACATGATCTTATCAAAGTTGATGTACTACCCAGCAGAACCTGATTTACATACATAATATAAAGCAGATGGCTTTGTTATTTATAGGGAGAAAGCAATTTATACACTTATAGGTCAAAATATATTACTGGTGTTACCATCCATATATATATATATACAAATCAAATGTAAAATAGAAGTTCAGCCTCACTTCCTCTTTTTCTGATTCTTTTTTTCACCTTATGCTCACATTGCCACTCAAAAGCCAAACTTCCTTCGGCATCTCAAACTCAAAGTTCTTGGATTAACTGGTGCTGGAAGCCCTATTGGGCTAATTGTCTTCCTTGCACCAAACTGCTGTGTTAATGGATTATCCATATCCTAATAATCTCTTTGCCCTTAATTTCATGTAGTGCATACTTAAAAAACACAAACACGGATGAACTACACATATATCTAAGACATACTCAAGCTCCACTAGGCAGAAGTAAACTTGTTAACTACATTGGACAGGAAATATAACATTGATAACAGTAAACTGATAAATCAAAGTCTGCTTCTGTCTTGTGAAGATCAACTTGAAATTTTAAGAATTGTGGCCTTTGAATGAGAAACAAACAAAGTAGAATTAAAATTGAAAAAAGATTATGTGCAGAAAATCGTTTTACTCAAAACTTCTTGTACTAGAATGGAATCATACCAGTATTGTGGACAAAAAGATAGAGGGAATTATTAAGATACTTATGATAAAAACTTCCATATTTTGCAGCGTATTATGCTTCTACCTGTAATATTTCACTTCAGATAGTAAAGTAACAAAGATTTTATTCATAGACAGATGATAAATATTGTACCATATCATTCATGATTCAACAATTTCTAAGAAAGCCCTCAGATCAGACATAATCCTAATTCCTAGCAAAGACATGAGGTCCAAATGCCTAAAATAGGGTGTGATGTAGATAAACACCTTTAACAACAGCAGTGGCAAAAGAGTCATGGCTCGTGGAAAAAAAGTATACGTTTCGCATTTTCCAATGAATAACCTGCTGATGCTTTGCAAATTGAGAAAGCTATAAGGTGTGTGATGGATGGTTACAATGTCAAAGGAATTAAGTCTTTTCATTGTTGTTACTTTTCTTTATTGGTAGTAGCAAAAAGATTAAGCAAGAAGCTTACATAAAATATGAGTAGAGATTAGAGAAATTTACTGTTTTGGGACCAATTCCTTTGAAAAGAGATAGCTCAGATTTAATTTCATCAACAGACAAGTCTTGCAAATACTCCAAGCATAGTTTTCCTCTTCTCTCTAGCAAGCAGCGTAACACATTCTTAATACAAGAAGCCTTAGTTGGGGCTAAACCTCCGCATCGAATGGCATCCTCTACATCCTTGGAATCAGCATTAAGAACCTTAACCAGCCAAAAGAACTCAATCATTCCTAAATTCCTTGAACTCTTAAACAGAACATATAACATAATTCAATCAAATTTGTATATGCAAATGCAACCAAACTTTCCAAATTCAGAAAATTGTAACAACCTATCATACCTATAAAGTAAAAGACCAAGAATGAAATGGAAAGAAGTGATAACTGAGTACTGACAATGAAAAGTATGCTTATATGGTGGATGATGAACTAGCATATTATATATCTAGTCAGGACTAGGAGTAAAAAAGAGAAGAACTTGTCCTGTGGAAGCTCAGCCTACTACCACATCATCTATGACCTCAGAAAAAATGGCATACCCTACACAAGAATGTATTGAAAGAGAATTCACTTTAACGATTATACCAAACACCTATAGTTCAAACACTATATATCTTGTTCATTCACATCACGTTGTCCATATTACGCATCCGTGACACTATTGATGCTTCTTAGGAAGGTTCTTCCTTCCTATTACTAAAAAGCCAAAGTAGTAGAAATCAATCATAAAAAAGAAACAGATAAATAAAGCAAGCAAGCGAAACCAAACCTACTTCTTCCCAAGTAGGAAAGGCTGATTTGAGGGAAGCAAAAGCCCTAAGGGAATTGGCATCCGTAGTATTCTGCGAGAGCACAGTCCGAACCAAACCGTCAAGCACACTCTCGTGGTCATGTGATGCAGAGGCGTCTTGCTCGTGTGATGATTCCGATTTCGCAGCGTCATTCGCTGGTTTCCGGCGATACTTGACGAACTCTTGGGGAAAACCGTGTAGAGCCAATAGAGTGTCTCGTACGGCTAGGCATTCTTCGGGGGTGGGTCGAGGGTGAGTCGGGTATGGGTCTTTGAGGTTTTCAATGGCGCCATTCGTTGCTCTCACTGGCTTTGACTCTCCATCACGCTCAACCTTCTTCCTCTTGCGCTTCTTTTCCATTCTTATTGTTTTCCTTCGTCACTGTGTATTATGCCAATTTTTACCGGAAATTTCCAGTATTATAGGATGGGGGTAAATTCAGATAATTCGTTAAATAATTTAGTTTTTATTAATTATTTTAATATTTAATTATTAAATTTATTCCTTTGTACAAATTAGCGATTTCTTATGTAATATAATGAGTCATAAATTTTGGAATCTGGATCCTCTGTCGTGGTGCATTTGTGCCGTCGATTAGTCACCGTGACTAACCGAACAGCACAAACGCACAATAGTAGAGGATCTGCGTACATAAATTTTGATAGAATTGTTCTTAAAAAGGAAAAAGTATTGTTCAATCAAAACTTAAGAAAACATATTTCTTATGAAGCCAATTATACATTTACTCTAATAAAAAGTTATATCAAAAATTAAATGTAAATTAAAATATTTTGGATTTTTTTTTTTTTATGAATTTAGCCTATATCCTAAAATCTTTTAATTTAAAAAATTATAGTGGTTCTCTTCAATTTACATACTATAAACTTATGATGAGTAATTAAGTAAATACCAATTGAACAAGATAGCTCAATCAACCTTTGATTATCTCACCCGTTGGACTTTATGTCAAGGTTTCGTCGTTTGAAGTATTGTTCCATCTCAAGGACAATCACAAAATACATAAATATCCCTTTCTTCTCCCTCCATATAATATATCCACGCATGCTTTGCGAAATTCTTGATTGAATTTTAAACTCTAATGGCTTGTTTGGTATAGTTTGAGGAGGGAAGGTGAGTGGGAAAGTGGATGTGTTATATGTTTGGTATGGAGAGGGAAAGTTGTTTCCCTCTCAATTTAGAGCGAAAGTGAGGTTGAGGGAAGGAAGTAGACTTGAAAGTACTATTTTGTCCTTCCCTTCTCATGTGAGGGCATAATCTTAGAGGGTAAAATAGTCTTTTACACTTTTTAACTTCCACCTCCCTATCTCATTCTTATCATACCAAACAATTTTATTCTTATTTCCATTTTACTTTCCTTACATACCAAACACACATAAATCTTCCACTTCCACATCCCATTTAATCCAGGAGGGCTTTTGATGAGCACGGATCTTCTACTATCTCGATTATGTTGTTTGGGTTTAGTCATAGTGATAACCATGTTTAAACTTGGATTAATGACCAGAGAGGACAATTTTATCCTTCAAATCTCATAATAAGACATTGAGTCATTTATTTCCCGCCGCTGTGACAAGTTACTGTGCATGTTAGACTCGCAGATATCAAATGCGAGTGAATAAAGAAGACTCGCAGTTATTACCTGCGATCCAAGTTAGACTCGCAGATATCAAATGCGAGTCAAATGTCTGGACTCGTAAATGTGAAAAGCGAGTCATTTACATCAACTCGCAGCTTACAAATGCGAGTTAAATATACACAGTAACTTGTCACGACGGCGAGAAATACAAGACTTAATGTCCTGATGTGCATATTTGTAAGTCTAAATATCACCCTCTGGTCAAGAGCTCTTTAAACTTGGATAGCATAACCAGAATAACAAAAGAATCCGAACTCTGCCTTTGATAGTTTCTCAGTCTCTAAAGAATCTGATCACTTGATGAAAAAAATTAACATAATAACAAGAATATATGACATACTCACATACACATGTTTTTCGAAGAAATATCTACCCCAACCCAGACTGCACAAAGTTTGAACCAATTCATCTCATAATAGGCATTTTTTTTTGTCTGTTATTACTAAAAACCCGTAGAAAAAAACAAGTGTCTGCTACTACTGCTAAAAAATGTGCCTCTTATTATTCTTGACCAAAAACAAAATGTACCTCTTATTTCCTTCACAAGCGTTCTATTCTGTTAGACGTTGTATGTAAATAAACAGTAAACATAACTGGAAAATTAAAATATATAGAGAGAATTTCAAGAATTTTAGAAAATTTACACTTTTGGGAGATCCAAGTCTATGGGCAATGGGTTCCAAATGCCAATTCGCATACTATAATTGATATGTTTGGTTTGCATGTCAATTTTGTAATTTAGTAAAGAACAAATACATTTCATGTGATTATGAATGAATTCCCCATGTAGTAAAAACAACACATCCACAAGTAAACAATCACTTCACTCTTTTTTTTTTTTCTTTTTCATGTGTACCACAGTAGAAATTAGAAAAACTCAAAACAATATGTATCCTTTCCTAATTATATACACATTCACAATTAATTACAACCTAAATCAATGAAACCCCTCACTCCAATTCAGATTTTTGTTTATCCACCTCCTCACTTCCCTTACCCCATTATACACTAATTTCACCAATAATTACACTTTTCCTTAATCAACCAATAAGTCTCTATCATGTTTAACAAAATGGGACAACGTTAATTACGAACCAACAAAATAAATCTTAATTAAAAAGAAAAATCTAAAAAACCGTTGAGTTCGCTGCATTCCCAATCCTCCCTCCCCCACCTCGGAACCGATTATTCCGGTTCAACCCACCCGAGCCCAAAACCGCATCGAGATTCGACCCGGTTCCTTCATCCCCTTCCTCCTCTCCTCCTGCTCGCATCATCTGCAATATTCTCTTCGCCTTCTCTCTGGCTCTCTCCGTTCCTCTTTCTTCAATCTCCTTCAACACCTCCACAGCTCTTGCCTCCTTCGCCAGAGCTTTGAACCTCAAGCTCCCATGGCTGAGCGCGTATAACGCGGCCACGCAGTTCTCCCGAGTCGACTCGGAATCGAAGTCGTTCCCTCTCAGCAATCCCACCAAGCACTCCACCGCATTGCCGTCCAGCATCGCCGATTGGCCCTCCGTGCACACCGCGAGATTGCACAGTATGAGCAAGACCCGACCCATCGATTTACCCGATTTCAGCATCGCCAGCAGGGTCGGAACCGCCCCGAGTTTCACGAGCTTGACCCGGTTGCTCTGGACCAGGGTCAAGTGATACAGCGCGAGAGCCGAGTCGTGCCGGGTCCGGTCCGAGTCGGAGCGGAGCAGCGCGTGCATTAGCGGCTGCAACGCGCCGAGGACTCCGATGGCCATTTTGTTGTCGTCGTCTAGGGCTAAGCTGAAGAGCGCTCCGGCGGCGTGTTCCTGCGATTCGTCGGATCCTCCCTTGAGGACGTCGACGAGGTCGGGGACGAATCCCAGCCGTACGATCTTCACCTTGTTGGATTTCTCGAGGGAGAGATTGACCAGCGAAGCGACGGCGTTTACTTGCACGAGGGTGTACCTTGAGGGGATCAGAGATCGGAGGGCCGAGAGTAGTCGCGGGGTGCACAGTGAAATCCGCGTGCTCTCTCTGTTCCTCGTGATGCTTCGAAGCGAAATAACGGCTTCCTCTTGCTCGAAAATCTCGCCGCTCCTCATCTTCGACACCAATTTGTCCTCTTCCTCGGAAATTGGGCCGTTATTAGGGTTTTGAATTTCGGAAGAAGAAGACGAGGAGGAGTAACAGGTTGGACGCGTGGCTAGAGGAAGCGGCGTGCCGGGACTGGGCATGATGATCACCGATTCCTCCGACGAGCTCGAATTGAAGTGGTTAACCCGGGGACCCAATTCCGTTGCGGCGTGGGAGAAGATCACCGGCGGGTTATCCGCCACCGCCTTCAGCAATTCCCTCTCGGAAACCCTCAATCCCGCCGCCGAGTCCCTCTCCGACGCCATTGCTGCACGGACGACTCTCTCGATGGAGCTGTAATCCGGTGCGGCGGGGTATTCCGTCCCGGAGGTTTTGCACCAGTTGGAGATGGAGGTTTTGATGGCCAAATTGGGAATGACGGTGGAGAAATCGGGTCGGGACCCGTCTTCGAGGTTGGGGGAGAAGCTCAAATCTCTGCAAACTTGAACAGAAACTCGTTCAAATGTGTGACCCGAAGTGACAACAACCGGGTCGGACATGAAAAACCCAGAAATCGGACACAGAAATTCCTTGGGAGGATGGTTGGGCTCGAGCTTCTTGGATTCAGAGGAAGAAGAAGATCGATGAAAGGAGATTTTCCATCTGCGCTTCCCACTACCACCACCCATGATGAAGGAATTAAAGAGGTGGGATCTTAAAGGCGACTCAATGGTACGGAATGAGAGCACCACATGAAGAAGAAGACTGAATCTTCGAGAAGTTTTATGGGCGAAATCGTAAGAGGCAAGACTTGGTAATAGAGAGAATAATAGTATGGACTCTGCACATCACAGTATCACACACACGCAGAGAGAGGGAAGAATGAGCACGACGAAGATAGCTTTGTAGTTGATAGGGTTGGCTTCTCGGCTTTTACTCACTCTGCTTCTCTTCCATCTTTGACCTCTGGATACCACAATATTTACAAGGTTTTTACGTTTTTCTTTCCCATATTACGGAAGGGCATTTACGGAACTTGGTTTTATTAGAATTAATATAATTATAAATTTTTTTAATAATGTGCTTTTTTGTTTTGCGTTTTTTATTTAGGTGTTTTAGATTAGAGTACCACTTTTCTACTTGTCTACCAGCCACCAGGTGGATAATTGTATTTGTGCCTTTTCGCGTTGACCAGTCAACGGTGTGAGCTAATGTTTTAAAATAATATAATTATTTATTCATTTTAAAAATTGATAGTAAATCAATAAATCATAAATAAATTTCATTATATTAAAATTATGATTATATTATCACAGCAATTTAGAAATTTTGATGCTAAAAAAGTTTGAGAACAAAATTAACTCTTATTACGGTGGTGTTCTGGGAGCAAGGAAAAAAAGAAAGGAAAATATATATATATATATGTTATTTATTTTTTATTTTTATCTTGAAAAGTGTGTATAATTAAAATATATATATAAAGTATCTATTATACCTTTCGATTTGATATGGTTATAACTTTTTTTTAATTATTTTAATATAAGGGGTAAAGTAGTAATTTTAATGCATTCTCATTTAATTTTTATTCTCAACTTTTACTAACAAACACAATAAATACATTTTATTTTCCTTTCCCTTTTCCTTTTCCATTTCCGATTTTACATAAATAACGTACCCTACAAATTTTTGAGTCCAAAAAAACTTCGACTCATGCCAAAATTAGGTTCATCAGCCACATGAAATATGGGACCTGTTTGATTATAACCGAAAATGTAGATTACTTTAGTTGTTATATTGTTTCATTTACACGTTATTTGCCATGTGTTACATTCTACTATTTTTATTTTCCAAGGTATTTTTCAGCCCGATAGGCCAAGGATTAATCCTCCGTGGATCTGAGCTCCATTTAAGGGTTTACCGCTGGCCAATTGGTTGCTGCATACACAAGTTGGAATTCGAACTTCCAACACTTGCTTAAGCGACCTAGTGAGCTAACCACTAGACCAACCAAGCTTAGTTCGAAAATGCTTAGTTCTAGTTATTACTTTTGTTTTTTTTAGCATATTTCTAATTATGACTTATACCACGCTAGGTAATTAAGAAGTTTTATGGAGTGGTTTTAAATTATCGGCATGTCTTACTACTTACAAATCAACTATGAATACTTTTGTTTAGGAAAAAATTAAGAAGTTTCATAATAAAAAATAATTAGAGTGCATTATATTTATATTAACTTTTTAAAATTAAGACATTGTTATTATAGGGAGTTACTAATTTATTGACAAATTTCATTGTATCTTATCTTTATTTTGAATAAAAGTTGAGTAGTACCGTACTGCTGAACTTCAATGTATTCCTTTAATCATGTTATGTCATTTATTAATATTAATAAAATTTCACATTAATAAGGACCCACCTTATTAGAGGTAGGGGTGTTCAAAGGTTTGATTTGGTTCGGTTTTGCCAAAAACTTGAACCGAACTAATATAATCAATTTTCAAAATGCGCAGACCTTGTCGATTTTATTTTCGAGCGGTTTGGTTCGATTTTAGAGTCGATTTAAATCATGCTAATTTGATATTTTCATGTTGACATATATTAAACAAACTCTAACTTTATAATGCCTAAAAAATAATAAATTTTAAAAATATCAAACTTATAATACTATATATACTAAATAACTAATTATAAGTTGTTAAATGAAGATTTTATAAAGATTAATAAGAATTCAAAATATTACAACAAAATATTAATGTCATTTGTCAACAATGTTATTTGTTAATTTGATTGTTATAACTAACATTAAAATGATCTCAACATAATCTCTAAGTTAACGTCGATTGTAGAATAACTGAAAGAGTCATAACGTTAAAGATAATTTTAAACTAACGCTAAGGATGTAATTTTTTTTTGTAAAGATTATATTATCTAATATAATTTTATCAAATGTTCTTATCTTTATCAATATATATATATATATTCACTGAACAAAAGAACAAATAATAACCAATAGCTATAAAGTACAATTACAAGATATACTATAATTTTTATTATTAAAAGTTAAAAATATATATAGATATATTTGTCGGTTTGGTTCGGTTAAAAATGACCAATAAATTCATAAACCTCAATCAAACTAAATCATGTCGGTTTTGTCATTTTAAAAACCAAACCAAACCAATTCTTTTCAGTTTGGTTCGATTTATAATCGATTTGGTTCAGTTTAATTGGTTTGGTTCGGTTATGAACACCACTAATTAGAAGAATGTATTAAAATTCAGTACTACTATACTACTTAATATCTCACTTATCTCCTTGTTGATGAGATAATGTTCATACCTAATTTCAGTACATCTCTATGATTATTTGATTTCTAAAGTATAATTATAGAGATATACTATTGCTGAAATATATTTCCTAAAAATAATACATTCAGATGGTAATTGTTTGACTGTTACCGTCTTCCTAATTAAGTAATTAATTCAAAATTTATGAGAAGATGTGTTTTGCAACAGGACGATATATGAGTGATAAATAAAAAAAGGAATCATTGCATTTTCCTATTTTATTGTTTAGTATGGATTTCAAATTTAAATATTGGAGATTAATTCTCTAACTCATATTATTTTTTTACTTTTTATTGTATTTTATCTTAATTTATTAACCAAATCATTGGTCAGAGGATAGGCTGTCTTAAAAATCAACTATAGTCAGTCAATGGAGAATAAGGAAAAAGATAATATATATGGAGCAATTATTTTATTACAGTTAAACAATTAATTTAATTTATATGTGTGGAATATCTTGCTCAGAAAATTTGCACGCGGTGTGTTAGTTTCAAGTTTCAACTAAAATAAATAATTTAAGTTTGGTAATAAGAATTGTCAAGGTAATAATGGAATTAATTCAATATTTTTTCAAATATTTTGCATATTAAACAAGTTATACATTTTATGATCTGATAAAATTATATTTTTGTCTTTACTTTTTTATTCATTTTTATTAGATTTTCACTTTTAATATAATATCCACGGATGGGTCCGTGAGAAATTTTCTATAGACTCAAAATTTTGTGGGTAATAACACAGATTTACTCACGGACAAATCTATATTTTGTTGTAGTGAAATCATATTGATGTGGTATTTTCATTCCCTCTAATATTTTCATTTCTATTCACATTTCCATTCCTTCTAATATTCCACTAACCAAACATACCCTAATAAATATATTCAATTTTTAAATCTTTATTATCAAGTTTATTATTCTTCTCTATATGTATATATATATATATATATATATATATATATATATATGAAACAACCATTTATGTTTATGTTTAGTTTATAAAATTAGCATCATCATATATATACCCAAAAAAAAATTCCTATTTTATTCTAGATAAAAGAAAAAGTTTCTCAATATTAATATTATGTGTACCAAAAAAATGACATTTAAATTTACACTTAGATATGCAAGCTAATATATGCATATACAAGGGAAGGTCCTATACTCCCTTATAACTCTCTTGACTTATTCATCAAACTCTTTTTATTTTGTTCATATAGATTGGTAAAAATGGTGAAAAAAAAAAAGAAAAGAAAAAAAAACTCACAACTTCCATATAAGCAGGATTTAAATTTCTCATCAAAACCCTTCAAAACCTTACCTGATAATAGTGAGTATCCCTCTCTCAAAATTAAAGGTCCTTAGATATCTAATTAAGAACTAATTGAGAAATTATGAGTAAGTAAAACTATTTGCAATCTAAACCTGGCTTATGTAATAATCTTTTATATTAGACTTACATTAATTTCTTCAAAATATGTCACTTGGACTTTATCCAATAATGTTTTAGTCTTTATATCATCTCCCCAATTGCCATCATTTTTCTCACCCAAAAAATAAAACACATTATGTAAGAAAGGACGTGGTACGCATTCATGTGTTATTGTTTGTAGGTTTTAAAATTAATTAGCTACTTAACATAATGACTTGTTTATATTATATCATTTTAAATATTGAAACAATGTTAATATTTTATTCATATCCCATGAAGCACATACATTTGACACGAAATGGGATATGAATATATTGACATAATAAACTTCAAAAAAAATATAAAATATGAACGATGTGTGTGTATATATATATATATATATATATATATATATATATATATATATATATATATATATATATATATATATAAGGGTCTATTTTGGTCCTTAATGTTTGCATGAAGTTTAATGTTGGTCCTCAAAATTTTTTTTGATCGATTTTGGTTCTCGAGCATAACACCTTTAACTTTTTGCCGTTAAATGATGACGTAGCATGCTTATATGGCACACCCTCTCTTCTACATGTCATATTTTTAATGACGTGGCATGCCACATCACTGCTACGTCACCCCAAATTGCCACATCATCATCTTCTCTCTTTCATCAGCATCATTATCATCATCATCTGGGGTGACGTGGCAGTGATGTGTCATGCCACGTCATTAAAATATGACATGTAGGAGAGAGGGTGTGCCATATAATTACTACAAGAAAAAACAGGATTAGCTAGGGAAAAATCCGTAGCTAATCCCTAGAGATAATATTTGGACGCTAATTGCTAGAGATTTTTTTCGTAGCTAATCCCTAGCTAATCCGTAGCTAAAATTCCCTAGCTAATCCGTAGCTAACTCACCCCCTCCAAAAATTGTCGCCGGCGACCTCCTCCGGCAACCACTTTATATTTTTGAAAAATGGTCCTAGGAGGCCTCGAAGACGAAACATCATGGATGGTAACATTTAGACCAACCACTAAGCCATTTATCACTTTTTGATTTATTAATGTAAAACATTTTATATATACACATATAATAAATTAGCTAGGGATTTTTTCCCTAGCTACGGATTAGCTAGGGATTAGCTTGGAAAAATCCGTAGCTAATCCCTAGCTAATTAGCTAGGGATTAGCTAGGGAAATTCGTAGCAAATCCCTAGCTAATTACCTAGGGATTAACTAGGGATTTTTTCCCTAGCTAATTAGCTAGGGATTAGCTACGGTTTTTTTCCCTAGCTAATTAGCTAGGGATTAGCTACGGCTTTTTTCCCTAGCTAAACCTAGCTAATCCGTAGCAAATCCCTAGCTAAATTTTCCCACCTTTCCGCGCCAAATTTTTTTACCAAATTAGCTAGGGATTTTATCCCTAGCTAATCCGTAGCTAATTAGCTAGGGAAATTTTCCCTAGCTAATTTCCGTAGCTAAATCAGTTTTTTTTTGTAAGTGCTACGCCATCATTTAACGACAAAAAGTTAACGGTGTTACGCTCGAGGACCAAAATCGACCCAAAAAAAACTTTGAGGACGACCAACATTAAAATTTTGAAACATTGAGGACCAACATTAAACTTCATGCAAACATTGAGGACCAAAATAATACTTTAACCTATATATAATTTTAAGTTTCTTTAGTGATATATTTTTGTTGAACTATCTTTAGTGATATATATATATATACCAATGTTATAGTTATAATAAGTAATTTACACCGTTATTTTTTTAAATTTAATTTATTAAATATCATATATATATATATATAAAACAAAAATAATTCAAAAATAATTTGAATAATCTAAATAAAATGAGTTATGTTTAATAGATTTTTAGTTCACTTGTTTTTTTTTTCATTTTACATTGGGCTCAAATATATATAAATAATATTTGACTCGTTTTCAAGTTGCATTTGAGTTTTGAAACGTATTGAATTAAGAAAAAATGGTTTTTTTAAAATTTAACAGATGTGGGTGTGATGAATGCATATCCAATGAGTATCATGGTGTGTGATGTAGTCAGTGGATCTCGTGCAGTACTTATACCGCACGATGAGAGAGAAGAGATAGGGGGTGGATCCCATGTGTGGGACCCACCCCCTTATTTCTTCTCACTCTTCGTGTCGTATCCTAAGGTACCGCACGATCCTGTGTGATGTAGTGTCATGGTTAGAAAACAAAAACAAATTTTCAAAAGGGTTAATAAACATACTCTACACTTTTTTTAAAAAAATTATTAAAGAACCAATGAGAATTAAGTTGAGCATTTGATGCTTGACCTCTCTATAGTCATTTCTTAGGAAGTACTTGAAAACGTAAAATCCAAAACATTTATAACTATATATGTACAAACTAATTAATAGCTAAAAGAATATTGCACAAAGGTCTGATTCTAATTATATGTACAATGTAATATAGTCCCATTCAAAATTTTCAAAAAATAAAAATAAAAAACATCAATTCAATTCTAACACACTAATTGTGAGTTGTGACCCTATTATTTTAATTTCAATATAATCACTCATTAAGATGTGGTTGGAAAGGTGAGCTAAAGAAATTGGGAATAGCCATATTTATATATCCCTTTGGTTGCACCATAATTTTCAACATATACACAAACAACAAAATCTGCCAATTTTAAAGTATTATTTGTGTAGCTAAAATCAGTTACAACAGCATTACAAAAATATACACACATTCACATTTCACGTTAACTACACCCAAGAAAGAAAAAAGCAAACATTAATAAATTATATATAATATTTTAGTGTATATATGTTATTGTCAATGTATGCTTTTCTCCACACACATGTACTATATATATTTAGGCTTTTCTAAAATGGATGGAAGGGCACTATATATATAGTTTTCTTTTGCGGCCGAAGTTGTATAGAATTTGAAGACTAATTAAATTATATAATATGGGTGGAAGATAAAACGTCAGGTGTCCTTTTACTTTCTTCACAACACTTAATTAATATTGCTCCAATCATTTTTCTATCATTTATTGCCTTTTTCCTTGATTAGAACGGTATGATGACTAATATATTGATATCAATGGGTTTATTATCAGAAAAAATTGTCTAAACAAATAACATCGAATATTCATTATCGTCTCTCCAAAATCAAACCTAAAAGATGATACTTATGAAAATATATATTCTTTATCTTTTTTTTTGTACAAAAAATAATAGTAAGGGAAGGCACTCCCAAGTACTACCGGACAGGGCACCAGTGATATGTTAGGGAGACCAACAGAGGCCAACTCAAAGGATTACTGCACATGCCTAAATCGCAAGCAGTTTTACCCAGTCGCAACTAGCTCTTGGGTGCCAGGGGATCTCCCTAAGGAGGGATACCCATCAAAACAAGATTTTGAATGACTTCAGGGAACGAATCCTCGTTAATGAGTGAGAGTAGAACTTTCTTCCTTATCAAGTACCATGTTACGTTGCTATGATTTATTGCTTTTAATTCTATTATAGCTAGTGCTAAAGTTGAAAGTGTCTTCTTGTATATATATATATAGATATGCATGTAGAAGTAATCGTAACTTTTAATGTAAGGAAGGTGAGGGATAGGATAGGAAAAAAAGTTAAAGTGTTTGCTTTAATTAGTTGATCTTTGTCTTATAGCAGATAAGTTAGGTATTTATATTTTATATATGTTGATTCATTGCATATATAAAAATATATATACCGCTTTAAATTTTCTGTATAACCAATATATATAATAATAATTTTATCAAAAAATATATATATATAATAATTAATTAAGCTAAATAATTTGGTTATTAAGTTTAGACACACCTTAACCAATTAGTTTAGCTCACTTCAAGACTAAGTAATTAAACTCTCTCAATACTTTATCTTTTAAAAAAAAGTGATAAAATGAAGTAAATTTAGAGTAAATTATATTAATTTATCATATTTTAAGTTACTAATTTAAATTTTATTTTCTGTTAATGAAGATATTTTTGTACAGAACTTATCATACATAATTTTATTTCAAATACAACAATAAACAATATCAAATTGATACTAAATTTCAACATAAAATTATAAATACAATAATACAGATGGCTAAGTAGTTTTATTATTTTAAAATTACCCAATACAATATAAAAATAATAACTTCATTTGCATAAAATAAATAAGAAGGCAATATTGTATAATCAAACCTCAAATTGCTAAAAGTATACTTTTTAAAACAAAAACAATATTAAATATAAATTTATGGCTTAAATGCACTTTTGGTCCCCCTAATTAAAAAAAAAACATGCAATTTTGATTCTCATATATTTTGTGAGATGATCCAATCCTCTCTATCATGTTTTATCTAAAAGTTGACCTCAGATTTAATAAATTGTCAAATTTGACACTAAATTTAGATAAATTTTGTGATAAAAAGAACTAATTAGATCATTTTATTAAATAAAATGACTGGATTGTCTATTTTTTGAACTAAGTGGACCAAATTAAGGGCACGCTTGATATAAATGCACAGATGTAAAGTACTGTAAAGAAAGTACTGTAGAGAAAAGTGAGGAAAGATATAGGCAGAAAAATTAGAAGAGAGAAAAAGTGTGTTTAATATGTATAAAATATAATGTAAAATGTTTTTTTGGGAATCGTGAGATTACATGTAATGTACCTTAACACTTTTATGAAATTAGAAGGACTGAATTGTCCAGCCCAATTTTATCAAACATCAATAAAATTAGGGTTATCTATTCATAAATTTAGAAATAGTGTACATTTTGCATAGTTGTATATGTTGGGGGGCGGAAAGAGTCTTTGGGCCAAAATATGAAGTTTTCTTGGTAGTTAAGCAGAGTCAAAAGAGGCAGTGTTGGAATGTATTCAGACAAAACGAATTTTTATTTCTCTTATTTTATAGTGACAATCTTAGTACAATTAAAATTTGTCAATTTTTTTTATATTAACTGATTTATTAAGTATATAGTTAGGAGTTTAATTCTTGGGATATGTATGAAAAAAAAACTCGTGGCTAATATTAAAATCAAAGTCCGTTCAATGTGTTAACCTAAAAATATTTATTTATTTATGAGAGAATGGTCAATTTGATTATTGAAAGATACAGATTGTTTTAATTTAACATTTGAAAGATGAAATTAGATAACTTGGTCCTTAAAAAAAACTTCTTTTATTCCAATTTAGTCCTTTTATTTATTTGTGTGGAACAGATAAGATATATGAATGAATTAAATATATCTATATCTCTATCTATATTTATATGGCTCTGGACCCTTTCCGTCAATGATCTCTCAAAATAACAATGTAATTAATTTTAAAAAAAAAAATATGATGTAAAAAGATAATGGAAGAGAGAAAATAAGAATAATTTGGTAATTGTAGTTTTTTTAAAAAAAGATAATGATAGTGATAGTTATAAAAAAAATAACTTCCTAATTTTTAGTTATTATTTTAAAATTAATAATAATAATTTATAATATATTTTTAAATAAAAAATTTCTATAAAAAAATAAATTAAATTTTTGTTGACATCCGCATATATGCATATGAAACCTCTAATGTGTTCGTGTATATATATATATATATATATATATATATATATATATATATATATGTTTGAAAAAATGTGGTGTTGAAAGCGTGTGGTGCATCCCCTTCGAAAAATGCAGGGCACTTTAGTGAAAGGTGAAAGCGAAGAAGAATATATATAATGATAAAGAAAAATAGGAAGAATTGAATTGAATTGGCCCACAAGAGTTAATTAGAATTGTAGGACAACCATATATATATATATATATATATATATATATATATATATATATATATATATATATATATTATAAGTAATACCTAAAAACATATTGACTTTTGATTGATTATATATCATACTAATTAAGACGGATTCTCAAAGTCAAGTTAAGAAGGAATGAGTGTGTGGCCACTCATGTCCTTCTCCATTTATTATAAAAAAAAATTTAAATACATTCAAAATCTAAAATCGCAGGAGAAAGGGTTTTCTCTATACACCTCTAATAATGATTAAGTTGGTATAACAATTTATAATAAGCAAGAAAAAACAAGAATACTTGAGATTGAGTTATGGTAGTTGTCAAGGTTATAATATTAAGATTAAAATTTTATATAAAATGATCAAATAAAAAATCGTATGATCTTATTACTTATGATTTTTTTAAAAAATATATAAGTTACGTAATAATATAAATTTTTAAAATATGCTAAAATAATTAGTATATGATTTTTTTTATAGGATAATTAGTATATGATTATTCACCAAGTTTAAGATAAATTAATAAAAAAATACAAACATTTGATATAAGAAAAAATGAAGTTGTTCTAGCGTACAAAGAGATAAAGTTGCTCGTTATTAGTAGCTTTTGACAATGAATATCTTTGAACGCTTAAGAAAAATACAAAAACACAATGTTCTGTCACGTAGTTTAAAAATACAAACATAAAAAATGTTGGATTCGATGTAGCTTAAAAAATTAATCAAATTTCAATCCTACGATCTTGCTTGCAAAATTATTATCGTACTCCATTAATCCCTCCAAATTTTGATCCTACTTAAAATGGTGTTTTAGCTTGCAAGATTGTGGGATCTTACAAGGGGAATGATCTTAACAACATTGGTAGTTGTCTACCTCATAATGAGTTGGAAATGTCTTTATATAAATTATAAATTAGATTATAATTTGTTTTGATTTAATTTAGTCCTGAAAAATACAATTTATTTTTAATTAAATTTCTGATTTTTTCTTCGTTTGTCATGTTAATAGAGATATTTAAGAATTAAATTAAAATAAATTATATCTTTTAAAAATTAAGATTAAATTAAGATAAATTATAATTTTTATGGGTTAAAATAATAAAGCGTGACATTATTATGTCGATGCTATTAGGCTTAGATTTAGTCAATGTCAATTAGGCTTATGTTTATCAAATATTATTGTAAATTTTATCAGAATAATGTTAGGTGGTATTTGATGGGTGGATATTTTAATTTTGACTACATTAAATAATTGTAGCTTTCAAGTTCATAAGCTTGTTTAGTTTTTTTTTTCCTCTTTAATTTTTTATAATGTAAAAATTAATCAACAAAAGTATCTATTGGTCTTTCTGTTAAATGTAGTTTTATATTAGTGATTGATTGTTTTAGTTAGGATTAGTTTTCTGTTGTAACTAAATATGTTTTAGTTAGATGTTGTAGTAGGGGTTAGTTGTGTAATTCTGATTTTTCTCTTTTCTCAGCTTAGTTTTTGACACGTGTTGTTAAGGCTTGAACTTTTGTATTCTTTTCTGTTTCTGGCTATATATAGCCATTTCCGATTAATCAAAGATGAGAGCATTTTTCCATATATTGTGCAAATTCTCATGGTATCAGAGCAAGCACACGGTCCTGGGAAAATCTCTGTTTGACGAAAGAAGCGATATCGAGCCGCGTCTTTCTTCCTCGCGTCGGATTAAGCGCGATCTAAAAAAGTGCGAAGTTCAGATTGAAGGATTTCTCTTCTTTCTTTGCATCTTGCGGATCTGAGACTTACGATCTTGAAAGTTTTTCAAGATGACGAATGATGGAAAGATGGTGGTTAAACCAGAGACTAAATCGGATGCCTGTGCGGGTTGGACGCTTCAGAACTCCGATCAACCAGGCATGGCTTTGGTGGTCTCACATTTGAATGGATCCAATTATATTTCTTGGAGCTTGGCAGTCAGAACTGCGCTAGAAGCAAAAGACAAACTGGGATTTGTTGATGGAACCATCAAGCCACCGGAGAATCCAGCCGAGTTCAAGAAATGGAAGCCCGTGGACTCAATGGTAAAATCGTGGCTAACTAATTCCCTTACAAAAGAGCTTTCTGAAAGTTTTATTTTCTGCAATTCTGCCAAAGAACTATGAGATAGCATTGCAGAAAGATACTCTGTGAGTAATGGTCCGAAATTCTACCAGATTCAGAGGCAAACTGTGTCTCTGGAACAAGGTTCAGATTCTGTGACTGGATATTTCAATAAGATGAATCGCTGCTGGGACGAACTTAACAGGATAAAACCTGTGCCAAAATGCTTTTGTGGATCTTGTACTTGTGAAGTAAATAAAAGATTAGATGAACATGATTCGGATATTAAATTGTGCCCGTTCTTAATGGGTCTACACTTGATGTATGACGCCCTTAGAGGACAAATAATGAATTTGGATCCCTTGCCTAGTGTCAACAAAGCATTCTCTATGGTGGTAAGGCAGGAGACTCAAAAGGAGGTAAATCTTTCTTTTAATAATGTTGAATGTTCAGCTATGTTGGCAAGAACAGGAAACAACAGGAATGAAAGTGCTGCAAAAAGGAATGATGACAGAAGAGCAGAGAAGAACTCTAAGTTCTGTGACCACTGCAACCTAACGGGACACACACGTGATACCTGCTTCAAGATTGTAGGCTTTCCAGAATGGTACAAGGAATTAAAGGAACAAAGAAAGAAGGCTGGAAAGAAAAATGTGGCCGCTAGTGTCATAGCAGATACCCCCATTGAACCTGCGAAGGAAAAGGAGAATATTGACTTCTCTGGAGTACTCACAGCTCTGCAAGAAATTGCCAAAATGGTCAAGAATAAAGCTAATGAACAAGTCAACTTTGCAAATTTTGGTAAGTTCGCAGGTAAGATCACTACCTCTACTTCAGTTAAAATGGATAAAAGATCTTGGATAATAGACACTGGAGCGTCTAGTCACATGTGTTCTAATAAAGATTTGATGATAGAATTAAGGACTTTGAATAATAAAATACCTGTACATTTACCAGACGGAACAAAAAAGAGTGTGGAAATGATAGGAAATGTCATAATAAGCCCCGAAATAAAACTGGTAGATGTCTTTTACATACCTGATTTTAGATATAATCTTCTTTCTGTGAATAAGATGGCAAAAACCTGTGGTGTCTCTGTAATTTTTGATGGCTCTCATTGTGTTGTCCAGGACCAGAAAACTAAGAGTATACTGATTGAAGGAAAATTGGCGGGGAACTTATATGTTCTAAGACAAATAGATTTTGATAAATCATTAGAAGGTTGTAACTTGATCAATCTTGCTTGTAATATCTCAGATAGGAATTCTGTTTCTGATGTAATGCTATGGCACCATAGACTTGGGCATGCACCTTTAGATACAATAAAACGTATTGGTTTCATGAATTTAAGTTCTGATAATATTCTGCCTTACCCTTGTGATAATTGCCATTTTGCTAAGCAACATAGACTATCCTTTCCAAGGAGTACAATTAAAACAACTAAGCCATTTTCTCTAGTTCATATGGATTTGTGGGGTCCTTATAGACACCCTAGTATCACAAATAGAGCTCATTATTTCTTAACACTGGTGGATGATTTTAGTAGAGCTGTTTGGACTTACTTACTTTCTGAAAAATCTGTAGTTAAAGAGATAATTAATGGTTTTATTTTAATGGTAGAAAATCAATTTGAAACTAAGATAAAGACCTTCAGGAGTGACAATGGAACTGAATTTATGAACATAGAGTGTCAGAAATTATTTAGAGAAAAGGGAATAATACATCAAAGATCTTGCGTTTACAGTCCCCAACAAAACGGGGTGGTGGAAAGAAAGCATAAGCACTTATTGGAGGTGGCAAGAGCCATCTTATTTCATGCAGGCCTCCCAAAGAGGTTTTGGGGTGAAGCCATTCTCACGGCTACACATATAATAAACAAGTTACCTTCACAGGTCTTAGGCTGGAAGACACCATATGAGTTGTTATATAATTCCAAGCCTTCATATGAAAAACTAAAAAGTTTTGGTTGCCTCTGTTTTATCACAAATAATGCACACAAAGAAAAATTTGGACCTAGAGCCTCAAAATGTATTTTTATAGGACATGGACAAGGGCAGAAAGGGTTTAAGGTCTATAATCTTGAACAAAACAAGGTTGAGGTTTCTAGAGATGTGGTTTTCTATGAAGGGATTTTTCCTTTCAAGGACAAAGGGGTAAGAACAGATATTAGAGAAATACCTCCTGTAAATGCTCCTTGTCAGGTTGATGGTTTGGGACAAAATGAAAGCTCTAGACAGAATAATCTAGCTCAGAATGAAAAAAAGGGAGATGAGGCTGCCACATCAGAAGTGGCAGAACTGCAACAAATTGATAAGCAGGACTCCTTCACACCTGCAGAAAGAGATAACGTAGAAGGTGAGGAAAATGAGGATTTTGATCCAGATGAATCTGAGTGTGAAGTGATTGAGAATCAGGATGCAGTTACTGGAAAAGAAGAGAATGTTCAGCCTCATTTGGAAGGAGAAAACTTGCTGCCAACAGTAAGAAGCCGCAGGAAGCCCATTTGGATGGAGGACTTTGTATGTCATGCTCATCAAGCCTTCATGATCAATGTGAGCAAAGTGGAAGAGCCAATCAGTTATGAGCAGGCTTGTAAACATCAACAATGGATTGATGCGATGAATATTGAGTTGAAGGCATTAGAAGAAAACAAGACTTGGGAATTGACAACTTTGCCTAAGGGAAAGAAAGCTATAGGATCAAAATGGGTGTATAAGGTCAAGTTCAATGTTGATGGGACCTTGGAGAGATGTAAGGCAAGGCTAGTGGCAAAAGGATATAGTCAGACATTGGGAGTAGACTATTTTGACAGCTTCTCCCCGGTTGCAAAGTTAGTTACAGTTAGGCTTCTGTTTTGTGTGGCAGCAAGCAGAAAATGGTTCATACACCAGCTGGACGTGAATAATGCGTTTCTTCATGGATCTTTGGATGAAGAAGTCTACATGCTGCCACCTCAGGGATACACCAAAGCTAAGAACAATCAGGTATGCAAACTTAAAAGGTCTTTGTATGGTTTAAAGCAGGCCTCTAGGCAGTGGAATACTGAGTTCACTCAAAATTTGCTTGAATATGGTTTTGTTCAATCTATTAATGATCATTGCCTTTTCCTAAAGAATAGTGGTGATATTTCTGTGGTTTTGTTGGTATATGTAGATGATGTCTTAATAGCATCATCTCATGAAGAAGAAATCATGAAAATTAAGTTGTTTTTACATGATAAATTTACTATAAAAGATCTCGGGGTGGCAAAGTATTTTTTGGGGATAGAAGTGACATATTTAACAGATGGCCTATTTTTGTCACAAAGAAAGTATATTCATGACATTATTCAAGATCTTGGTCTTGAGAATGGGAAGGAGTCTCAGCTACCTATGGCTAAAGGGTTGAAATTTCAAGATGATTCTTCATTGCTGGAAAAACCCGAGCAATACAGAAGGCTGATAGGAAGGTTGCTATATCTGAGTCTAACAAGGCCAGATGTTGCATTCTCGGTTCAACAGCTCAGCCAATTTGTGAATACACCAAGAGAGTGTCATTGGCAAGCTGCTTTACAATTGGTAAGGTACTTAAAAGGCACATCAGAATTAGGAATAAAATACAGGTATGATTCTGAACTTAAGCTTAAGGCATATTGTGATAGCGACTGGGCGGCTTGCCCGGTCACTAGAAGGTCAGTTACTGGGTATTGTGTGTTCTTGGGGGATAGTCTCATATCCTGGAAAACCAAGAAACAAAGCACGGTCTCTCGGTCCTCATGCGAGGCTGAGTATCGTAGCATGAGCAACACAGTTTGTGAATTGCTCTGGATTTCATTTATTTTGAAAGATTTTGAAGTTCAAATTACTCTTCCTATATCTTTATATTGTGACAATAGATCTGCAGTTCACATTACAGAAAATCCGATTTTTCATGAGAGGACTAAACACATAGAGATAGATTGTCACCTCATCAGAGAAAAATTCAAGTCTGGTTTTATACTGCCTTTGCACATTTCAACAAATCAGCAGATAGCGGATTTGTTTACTAAGGCTTTCCCCTACCCTTCGTTCTCCCTTCTTAGAAGCAAGTTGGGTCTTTTTAGCCCGAGTCCCACTTGAGGAGGGGGTGTTAAATGTAGTTTTATATTAGTGATTGATTGTTTTAGTTAGGATTAGTTTTCTGTTGTAACTAAATATGTTTTAGTTAGATGTTGTAGTAGGGGTTAGTTGTGTAATTCTGATTTTTCTCTTTTCTCAGCTTAGTTTTTGACACGTGTTGTTAAGGCTTGAACTTTTGTATTCTTTTCTGTTTCTGGCTATATATAGCCATTTCCGATTAATCAAAGATGAGAGCATTTTTCCATATATTGTGCAAATTCTCACTTTCTACCAAGTTTCACCACTTGCTATTCAAAGTTTGTTATTGGTAATCAATTGGCATAGTAAGCTTTACAATGTTTGTTAAGATCTGAATACACAAAACCCATCATTTTGCAAATATTAATAGTAAATACAATAATAAATAGCAGAGAAAATTATAATATAGCAGAAAAAAAATTTAAACTTTGCATGATGCAATGTTACGGCAAGAGCACGATTATTACTTATGGCATCTAGTTTGCTCTGTAATATTTTTCTATTAGCTTGATCATGCTTTGTATTATAGTAATTTCACTTCAAATCTACATATGATTAATCATATTTTGGAGGAAAAATTGTATCAATTAATTAAAAAAGGACAAGCTAGAAAAAAAAATAGAAGACAAAATTGAAGGCGAAAATTGCATTAGATATTAAAAATATACTGTAATAAGATTATGAGTATCAATTTGATCGACACTTCCTGAAAGTTATATTATATATAAGCATTAATATATAAATGAACAAATTTAAAAATGAAATGACATTCTTTTTTTTAATAATAATTAAATGACATTCTTTTTTCCGTGTATTTTACTCTAATATTTAAAATCCAGATAATATTTTTTTGGCCAAAAAATCCAGATATATCTATCATATATACTATACCTAATTATTCAAAAAAGTTCGTCAAAAGAGAGGTTCGTTTTTGGGCTATGTTATTGGGCCAGGCCTTGACATTTAATGGGTAGCAAATTAGATGCCATTGTGGATTGATGAGAATGGGCTCCAAATAGAGCTCTTCAAGTTATGGATCACATGCTCATTATAGACATTCAATAAGGCCCATATAAATAATGTCAGATACATACATATTCAGTAACTCTAGAGAAAACAGAAAAATAATAATAATAATAACCCAGCACAGCAACAAAAGTGTGTGTTTTCTGAAGTTCGGTTCATTTATATTTAATATTTTTTAAATTTCCAATTATGGTACAGGTCCTTGGGTGGAGACTGGAGAGCATATTTAATGGTTTAGTAGTATTGAATTTTAGTATATTTTTGTTCGTCTCTAATTTATTTAAAATGAATTTTTATTAATGTGAATTTTTATTAATATTAATATAAATAACATTATATAATTAAAGAAATATATCGAAGTTCAATATTATTGTAGTACTGAATTTTTATCTCCAAAATAATGTTCCGGAGTTAATAATGGTACTTTTTCACTTCAAATCAAGTTGCCTCGAGGGATTAAGTAGCTATTGTCTTTATCTTTTAAATTCTAATGTTCGTGCTTTATTGCAATGTTGTAAGAATCGAATCGGACAAATACTCGGATAAGTGTTCGTTTCATGGTTTGGTCAGTTTAACTGGTTGAACCGTCAGTCGAACCGAATGACGCAATAAATATTAAATAATAAATATTCTTAATATATAAAATGACATCACTCAAATTTTAGGTTTCAATATACATAATTTTAAAGTTTTAAATTACATGACTTCTCAAAGTTTTAATTTTTAAGACTTGTCAAGCTTTGAAAGAACTTAATCAAATCAAATATGAAATTATTGATAATCATGACTTTTAAATTTTAATTTTTAAGACTTTTCTAATTTTAATTTTTAAGATTTCTCTAATTTCTTTTTTTTATGATATTTTTCCTTTTTATTTTTTAATTTTTTTTAAAAAATAAAATTGGACCGGTTGGACCATCGGTTGACCGGTCCAACTCCGGTTAAATCCGGTCCAACTAGAAAAACGGTTTTTTGGTCCAACCAACTCGCCTTTGTATTCGGTTGGCAGTTGAACCGGTCGGACCGTCCGATCCGATCCGGTTCTTACAACATTGCTTTATTGGTTTTCAAAATAAATTAATCAAATAATTATTTTTGTAAAACCAATTTTCAACTATGTAGGCATAAATTAAATGGAAGTTAACACTCAATTCCAATAAGATTACAGGGACTTGATTACAAATTGGAGTAAACTATGCACCAATAAATTGATTTAAACTAAATTTTAAATTATAAATACCAAAAGGAGAATTTAAGCAAGATTAAATAAATAAATTTATGTAATATGAAAATATCAAATATTTTGCTTTTAATATGACTATCTATCATTTGTGATTTTCTTTTGCTTTTTCTCACATATATTTTTTACTGGAGAAAATGAAATACTGTTTCACGAACTAATTTATTATTAATACTTTCATTTTCAAAAAATAAATAGCGTCTTAAGGAGTCGACGCTTAATGAATAAAATGAATATATATAACCAGGGGTGTACCAAATGTGGAAATTAATTAGATTTATGTCTTCACGCAGTTCCTAACTTCCTATGGATACTTTGCGGCAAATTATTACAAATTTTAAATTTTTATCAACAAAGATAAATTTAATAAATTCAAGATTGTGACTTTATTTTGAAAATAAGAATAAAGTATAGAGACACTTAAATGAATGTTTAGAGACATTTTGTCTCGTTCAGAATTCACATATAGAACCTGAATAGTACAGAAAGACAGAAACAGATTAGCCAGCGATGAGTGTCTGCTAAAAAGGACTTGCAATAGGTAATAATACATCTATCAAGATTCGCCTACAATAATAGGTACAAATGTACCACTCTTCATCTAGTACTATCAATTTCTCAAAATTATATAATCAAATATAAATTCACCTCACCTCTCTACAAATATAGCTTATCCTCAGACCTCAACTGTAATTAATTTATTTTAATTAAGATGAATTTAGGTTAGGTAGATCAATTTATTTTTGGACTAAACTGAGGTAAAGTTACTTAGGTGCTTGCTATAAAGTTCACCAATATAATTGAAACACGTGGCAAAAATTTTTTGTATAACCAATCATGGTAGAGAGAGAAAATGAAAAGCAATAAATTACATAACCAATCAAATTGGAGAGAGAATATAAATAAGGTTTATGATTGATGAACTTTATAACAAGTACCTAAGCAACTTTACCTTAGTTTTTTCCTTTATTTTTACAAATTAAAGTAATACTTTACAAGTATTGAAAGCTGGCACAGTCTTGAATGAGAATCCGTCGTAGTATATTACTTTAATTTGTAAAAATGTGTTAATTATTTTTACATTTTACTTGAAGTAATAATTGGACTTGCTAATGAATCAAGACACGCCTCAATATGGCAGTAAATAGGAGACTATTACAACAGTCAAAATTTCAAACACTCAGAATATACATTAAGAATCAACTTGTGATGAATGATTTGGTATCGTTGAAGAATATATATTCATGACTAACAAGGGTTGAATCAAGCAAAAAATGGTTTGGTATCGTTTAAACAATGTCTCAGATTCAAAATCATGTGAATGCAATTATCTCCGTTGAGAGATTCTTACATCATAGTCAAGTGCACGATATAGGTCGAATCCGGATTGGTCGAGACAAAGCCTCGGAGACCAATAAAAAAAAGAAATAATAAAATCTAAGCATATGTTTGGTTAGTGAAATGTTTGAGGGAATAGGAATGAGAATGAGAATGAGAATGTTGGAGGGAATAAGAGTGTGATGTGAATGAAATAAAAGTGGATAAAATGACTATTTTACCTTTATATTAAAAATGAGAATGAAATAAAGTGAGTAAAAAAGTAATGACAAAGATATAATTTTATTATATTAAAAAAGTGAAGTATGTTTGATTAAAAGAATGTTGAGGGATTACGTCTACAATTACGTCTACGATTACATCTCCTTACAAGCAACCAAACAACCCCTAAATATTCAGGAATAAGACTTTAACACTACGAAATTATTGGACTTTAATATATTTTTTAATTATTTAGTGTTATTTTTAATATTAATAAATACAAACAATAATGAAAAAAAAAAAACTCAACCTAAACGAATTATAGAACAAATGATTTGACCGAAGTTCTACGGATTACAAAACATAATTCATGGAACAATATATGTTTCTAGAAGACTAAATTCATAACTCGTAATTATAGCTACTATTTAGGGCTTGACTTCCACTACTTAAGCATGCGGAGCGCAATATTCTTTGACATATTATTGAGTAGATGTTCAGTGGTACGATAGTACTGAATTTTAGTGCATCTCTCCAATCAGTTGGTCTCTAAACCATTCAAGGTGGACCCTAATTAATGTGAGTATTTATTAATATTAACAAATGGCACTACATGATTGGAGGGATGCACTGAAGTTCAGTAGTACCGTACCATTGAACTTTTATCCCATATTACTCCCTCTCTCTCTCTTGAACCAATGTGAGGCGAAAAAAGAGATAAACTCAATTAATTGGACCTTCATTATGAATCCACCTTGAAAAAAACGCTCTAATTAATTCATTAAAATCATGAATAACGATAATAATATCGCTGTCTTTCATATGAACAAATACATAAAACGCGTAAAACTATTCAAGGCCAGCTAGCTCTAGAGAGTAGATCAGATGAAGAAGAAGAAGATGAAGATCACGAAACAAAATGGCTTCTCTCAAATTCTCTTAATCACTTTCTAAAACACATCGATAATTACTAGATATACACATCTCTGTCTCTCATCTTTGCTCCTATCAGATTCTCATCATCACCACGATGATCATCGGTGTGCAGAAACTAATTAAAGCGGTGTAAAAAGATTAAGTGAAAATGGCACAAAAAACCCTAGCCAGACACAAGAAAAAAAGCCAATTTATCATTATCACAGACACAGTAGTATATATGTCAAATTTCAAAACCTAGCCAGCTAGCTAGCTATGATTAATAGATGGTGTTTTACTCGCAATAAATCATATTAATTATAAACCGAAACATTAATAGCTTTCAGACAAGAATTACCTCAGTCTCCATGATGATTAACTCGTACGACGCAGTAACAACTTCCGCAGGAAACAAGGTAGAAAAATAGAGATCCATGAATAAAGCCATAAAGGAGAGAGGAACAAAATTAAGAGCTGAGCCAGTAATAATGGCAAACAACAAATGTTACAAAACTAAAAAAACAGATGGATCTAATTAATTTGATACAAAAATAATAAGCCAAAAGGTAGATTTAGAATTTAGATATAGATATATAAATATACTTAAACCTATATATATATATATATATATATATATCGGACCGAGACGCTTGATTCCCCGAGATGGAGTACTGAAATATTGAGTTGGTTGATGGATGCGATCGATCGAACGAATGGATCTCGGTATCAGATCGAGCAGTCCTGACTCAGTAAGTAGTACTCGTGAATAGAAGAGGCGAGGGAGGGAGGGAGCTAGAAGAAGAAGATAGGGTTTAATTTTCTCATAACGAAACCGTGCTTTTCTTGTAGGTGATGGTGATGATGATGGATGGTGATGATGATGATGATAGGGATGAGGGGGTAATGATGATGGAGAGGGGAGGAGGAAGGCATGATTGGTGTGGGAGGATGGCGTTGAAAGGGCGAAGAAAAATCCAAGGTTGTTGGTGCCATTATCTTCTCTTCTCTCTCTGAAACAGAAAAGAGAGAGAGAGAAGAAAAGAAAGAGAGAGACGCTTAATTAGTAGTAGTAGTATAGTAGTACTCTTCTCTTCTCTCTCTTGCTTGTGTTGTGTGGGAAACGTGAAGGAGAAATATCACGAAAACCGCGGTGCTGGCATTTTCACGCTCTCCACCTCTTGTTTGCCACCAAAACGGAATTTTCACTCGAGTGGATCCTTTAAAGTAATTCTCTACATTTTTTGGTGGAGTTATGAGAGAGGTAGAGAGAGAAAAATTTGGGAGAGAAAAAAATTAAGAAAGAAAATATTTTCCTTATCTCTATCTCTCTCATAACTCCACCAAGAAATGTAGAGGATTACTTTAGAGGATCCTATCTCTTTTCACTCTCATTTTTCTATCCACTCATCATTACACCCCCTTCTTCCTCCACTCCAATCAAATTCCTCCACCTCCCTTTTTTTCTCATAATATTACTCATTACATATTTTTCAAATTATTTATTCTATATTTATATTATTGATTTTTTTTATTATAATAATTAATGTCACAAATGAAGAAAAAAACTTATAGACGGTTATTTATATATTTTTAGTAAAGTTGACTAATTAAAAAAAAATATGTGTCAATTTTGAGACACATGTTTTTTTTAATTGTTCAACTTTACCAAAAGCATGTAAATAACAACATATAAGTTTTGTCCAAAAAATTATCTTATAAATATAAGTAAAAAGGAGAAAAAGTAGATATATGATAATTATTATTAAAAAAATTTAAGGAATAAATAATTTTTATTATTTTAAAATATAATCATACTTATTTTATATTGTATTTTAATAATAAAATATTAATATTATATTTGATATAAATCTAAAAAATATTGCATACAGGTATATATATATGCAAAGTCTTTATTATATATATAGAATATTATTGGTTAATAATTCATTTCAGCCAATAAAGAGTTTATAAGATTATTCTTGTTAATTTTTATCAAGTTTAAATAATTATAAATTCTCTTTCAATCAAAACAAAAAATTTTAATAAAGGTTCTTCAAGCACTTGTAAAATAAATTCATATCTATAGATGTTTTGATTAACATGTTGGATATTATTTTGGGTTGCTTAAATGCAGTTTAGACATGAATGTTCAATATTACTGTAGTATAGACTTTGAGTATTCACGTTACTATATAGTTAATGTAAATATTTAAGCCGAGACAAAATGTATCTTATCATTTATTTTTTCTTAATTGATTAAACTTAACTAGTTACACTTATGTTTCTCTTCAATACACTACATTATTTTATTTTTAAAAAAAACGTACCAAACAAACTTTTCGTCATTGATTGAAAAAAAATACAAAACATACACCCAGTTTGTCTTTTTCCTTTCTTACTTAATTACATTAAATTATATAGTTTTTTTCCTCCCAAATTATTGTGCATAGAATTAGTAAAAGGTAAATTGTAGGGAAATATTGAGAGTTTTGGTTCACAATTTCTTAACCTTTGATTAGATCAGTTTTGAGATTTATACTAAAATATTTTTTTAAAAAAAAATTTAAGATAACACAGATACAAATCTAATTGCTTACGAGTAATGAGTGTTTATTATGGCCTTAGTGAGAATGATCATTATATTGCCAATTTGAGGTACAGTGTTGTAGCTGGCAAATATGTATATGTATATAAAGAAAGAGAAGTGAATTAATTAATTAGAACTTTTTGATTGTATAAATAAAAAAGAATAAAAGAAGTAATATAGTATTAGAAAGAGGAAAAGGCTGTTTGTGACTGTATATGAAGTATAGATAAAATGGAAGAAGCTTTATAGGGTTTAGTTAAAGAGGGAATTTGGCAGTACAGAGATAAATATTCCCACATCAGAATAAAGAATCACAAAGTACTCATCAAAAGAACCGATGAGATGCACTAGTGTATATAAATATTTTAAATTAAGATATTTACCGTTAAATACAATATTTATTACTCTCGATGAATTATAAGATAATTGACTAAAAATTAAAAATTGTTCTATATTTAAAGTTAGTGATCGAACTCCTAACATTTAATTAAGTATTAATGAATTTCTTTTAATCGCCAACACCCTTGAGATGTATGTATATATGGACAATGTTAGGAGGAGATGGTAAACTAAAGCTTACCATAGTTTTGTAGTTGGCCAAATTACTCTTTTGGTCATCAACGTTTGCACGAAGTTTAATATTGGTTCTCAATGTTTCAAAAAGTTATTTTAGGTCCTCAACTTTTTTTTTATCAAAATTGATCATCTAGCGTAACATCCGTCTGGTTTTGTCATTAAATGTTGACGTGGAAGGTTTATGTGGTACACCCTCTCTCATACGTGTCATATTTAAATGACATGACACCCTCTCTCACTCTAACTCAGCAAAACGACGCCGTTTTGATTCAAAATAAACATTTAAATGAATCAAAATGACGTCGTTTTGCTGAGTTTGAGCGAGAGATGGTGCCATATCATTTAAATATGACACGTAGGAGAGAGGGTGTGCCACGTAAGTTTTCCACGTCAGGATTTGATGGCAAAACCAGACAGATGTTACGCTAGAGGACCAATTTTGACAAAAAAAATACATTGAAGACCTAAAATAACTTTTTGAAACGTTAAGGACCAATATTAAACTTCGTACAAACGTTGAAGATCAAAAGAGTAATTTGGTCCTTTATAATTTTATATATTAGTGTATTAGAATATAATAATAATAATAATAATATAAATAAGTGGAAGAAAGAGAAAGAGAGAATATGCGAGGGAGGGTTGTGAAAGTAATGGCTGTCCTTGTGCAGCAAAAAAGCAGAGCTTGGACAAAAAAAATTAGTTACTGTTTTAATAATGGCAAATTGTGTTCCCGCCTTTTGTGATCCTCTTCAAACCAATTATTCTTTTTTTTTTACAGAGTCCACACTCCACACACACAGCAAAAGATTCCCAATGACCTTTTTTAAAAAAAAAAAAATAAAATTCTTTACATACATATAAAGAAAATTAAAGAAGAGTTTTTGTGTATATATATAAAGAGATTGTCCAATGCATAAAACTTTTACCAAGCAGGTATGAGAAGAATAAGATATAGGTAATTTTTCTTTGGCATATAGAGAGGATGTTTCTAAAATTTAAATTTTGTGGTCTTCATGTTATATAACAACAACGTTGTTCTAAGATTTACCTCAGTGTACAAATCTCTATCAGATTTTTTACGCAGAAATGAAAAAGAAAAGATAATGAGAATATATTTGTTATGTTTGATAGTAAAAATTGAGAATGAAAATAGAATGTGAATGTATTAAAATTATCACTTTGCCCTTTTATATTAAAATAATAATAAAAAAAAGTTATGATTGTGTCAAATCAAAGGGTATAATAGATATTTTGTATTTTCTTTTTATTTTTTAAAAAAGTTGATGGAAATAAAAAAGTGAAAAAATAGGTGGGACCAATAGGCCCCATCCATTTCTTCCTCTTCTCCTTCTCTATTTCCACCAAAAGAACATCACCTAAATAAGGTTTTAGAGAGTCATAAATACATATTTTTATTCTTATCAATAGAAAGACTGTTTCAAAATTTTGAATCTATAACTTTTAAGTCAAAAAGTAATAATTTTACCATTTTTTTAAGACTAATATCCTCTAATTTTTGAATAGATTAATTATTCAAAATATGGGTGATACTTCTTGGTTGTCTTGCTTCTCAAACAAATCAATCTATATTGTCAATATGTGTAAAACTTCTTTACATCTTTCTTTTTGTTTTTTTTAATATATTTACTCCTTTCTCCTTTTCCTAAAGGCTCACTTTATTTAACCTCTCGCCAAGATATTCCTCCTATCTATTATTAGCATTAATTATTTCCTATTTTGAGAGCCTTCTTTTTCACAAAATTGACCCATTAAAAAATTTCAAGTAATTTTGTCTCCTAATCTCCCCCCTCCTCTCTCTGCCTATATATATATATATAATCTCACACATTACACAAGTTTTTGCAAGAAATCAATGCGAGGTTATTTCAATTTCAAAAAATCCCCTAATATTCAAATATGTTAAGTTTCATTAATTTCACAATATACTTTCTCTTATATATGGCCACTTGATGTATTTCTATATGAGAGTAACCTCCTAGCTAGAGGGGAACAATGTAGTTAGAGCTTTATTTGCTTTGATTAATCCAATTCATCCATTAGAGTAGGATCATCATACCCGCTTTAGTAAATAAAATGTCATTTTTCAAGAAAAAATCTATATATATATATATATATAATTGGATGGAAATATATATTGAATAGTAGTATTCAAATATATATATATTTTTTTCACAAGTATCCTCAAATTGGAGGCAATCCTGTTCGAACTAGTTGAGGTCTCATAACGGAAGTAGAGCTCTCTCAGTAGAGATTCTTCAATACGCAAGATTCAAACTCAAAATTTTACTTAAAAGAAATAGAGTACCTATCACTCAAACCAACCATCAATTGAAATATTTTATGTGTATAGAAATACTAAGTAGTAGTGACTATACTGAGTACTAATGTTGTTGTACTGGGTTGATAATTTAGGCCCATAAATCTATATATATAGATAGATATATGAGGCTCTAAGGAAGGTAGCTTTAATATTATTAGGTGGAGGGAGGCTTGTTAGAGAAAGAGAAAGGAGAAGAAATAAAAGTAGTCCTAGA